>WNWK01005321.1:47500-122916 GCA_009830355.1 Cherax destructor
ACTACCTTCTCTCTGAACCATCTAGGTCCCGACTGACTTACTACCTCCCTTTAACTCTCACTCTTTCTTTTAGAAAGCAACTGCCATGGGAAGAGTCTACACTTGACTCCAGATGAGCAAGTGCACAGATAAACAATGGACGACACTTTATCACATATACACAAGTAAGTCTTTGGACTTTGGGATTATCATAATAGACGCAGGTGCTGCAGTAGCCTAGCTGAAATATGAGCTTGTTTATGACCCAAGACTTAACAAGGCTGTGTGAAAATTCTCTATACATCACAATAGATACATTATTGAATGGTGATTTGATAAACTTCAGCATAATTTTTTTCAAGATTTTTATGTATTTTATGTATTTACCATTATTTTCATCTGTGACATTAACTTTCTCTTATTGTTTCTTATACTTAAAAATATAAGAAAATTAATAATTTAAACAGGTCCAATTGCTTTAAGGCTATGCCATAGTACTTGTACACAATTTTCTTTAGCCATTAAGCAGATAATTAAATTTCTGAGGCAGATAAAAATTAAGAAAACTTTGATAAATTCAAGATTCTCTTCATAAATTTAAAAGCTGCTGCTATCTAGCACATCCCTGGTCTGGGGAAATAACCATCCTGCGTTTCATGAAGGTTGGTCAATTAGTTTTTACTTAAACACTAAAAACTTTCAAGGATCATGTTCCACTGTCTCTCTGGCAGCGTCTGGCAGCTGGCACCTCACCAGGTGTTAGCTTCCCGTCCTAAAAGGTCTCATTACCTTTTTTTTTTTTTTTAATGCAATGATTTTTACAGGGATAGGTTCAGAGCTCCTACCTTTACTTACAAGCTAACAGCTGTTACCTCCCTCAGCTTATGTGAAACTTAACAGTATTAATTATTGTCATGAAACATGCAAATATTTTTAGCACGTCTTTGTTCCTGTATGCCTTTTGCGATTCTTCTCAAATTATCATGAGTGACAGGGTTGAGTTATAACTCATGAACCTCTTTAAGTACCAAATTACAGCTCTTGGGGCTCATTGAGGTACTAAGTTAGAACTCCTGGGCCCTCATTAAAGTGCCAGTCACAGATCCAAGACATCTTAAGAGGCTCAGTTGCAGCTCCTGGCTTCTGTGGAACTTTTGAGGATATCTTCGCTGTTTCTTCCAACTTAAACAAAATTTTATACGTATTATAAAGGTTGAATCTCATCTCCAGTGCCTATTAAAGCCGAGGTGCAGCTTCTTTTTCCCTTTGAGGTTCGAGGTACAGCTCCTGGGTGTGTTGCATGCACTGAGGTACAAGGAGCCGGGATTATCAGAGATCGTGAATGGCTCTCTGAGGATAATGCAATGACATACATTTAGTTGTCATGTCAATTTACAAAAGTTTCCCTGAAGATGTCACTAGCAAACACTGGTCACATGTCACAACTTTAATTAAAATCCACGTTAAAACTTCCCCATTAATTAATTAGGAATAAAAATGTTAATGCATTGAAAGCGTTCAGTCACTCATTATCAAAATGCTAACTTAAAAATATCTCAAAAATATTAACTTGAAATGTTAGCTCTCGAATCCTGGATGAACTAGTGTAATCAATACCGCCTGTGATTGACAAGTATTAATATTTATACGGGAACGCTAAAACTGAGAGTCCTACAGCGCCAGAGGGAAAGAACTCTTCAGTATCATCAAGGGTGAAGGGTGTAAAACTAATAAGGGAGAGTGAAAGAGGAAGGGAGGGAGAGAGAAAGTGGGGGGGGGCGGGTAAGCACGTTGGTTAGCATTATACTCGCCTAAGAACTGATCCCCAGATTACTCTGACCAGAGGTATTCGTATAACCATTCCTTTACCCATTATCAAGTATAAATCAAAAGTGGGTGACCCACTTACCTTTGCTCCCCCTCCACACCTCAACCTGTTTCCTTCTTTCACTATGCTTCCTCACCAAAGCTCTGGTCATAGTTCGCTTCCTACGTTAAGTATCGGGGCGCTATGTTCCCTAGCCTACGTTAAGTATCGGGGAGCTATGTTCCCTACCCTACGTTAAGTATCGGGGCGCTATGTTCCCTAGCCTACGTTAAGTATCGGGGAGCTATGTTCCCTAGCCTACGTTAAATATCGGGGCGCTATGTTCCCTAGCCTACGTTAAGTATCGGGGCGCTATGTTCCCTAGCCTACGTTAAGTATCGGGGCGCTATGTTCCCTAGTCTACGTTAAGTATCGGGGCGCTATGTTCCCTAGCCTACGTTAAGTATCGGGGCGCTATGTTCCCTAGCCTACGTTAAATATCGGGGAGCTATGTTCCCTACCCTACGTTAAGTATCGGGGCGCTATGTTCCCTAGCCTACGTTAAGTATCGGGGCGCTATGTTCCCTAGCCTACGTTAAGTATCGGGGAGCTATGTTCCCTACCCTACGTTAAGTATCGGGGCGCTATGTTCCCTAGCCTACGTTAAGTATCGGGGAGCTATGTTCCCTAGCCTACGTTAAATATCGGGTCGCTATGTTCCCTAGTCTTGTCTGAGAGCTGAGAGCGGCAACTCCCGTACGAAGGATCAAGCCTCCGTGTTTTCCACGTAAAAATAAAGAAAACTTTAGCAAGTTTTGAAGGCATACGTTGCACAGCTCTCGCTAGAGAACACTCTATTAACTCTTAGTGATTTAATAAAGCTCTACATAGAGCAAAACCTTCTCAAAATTAAATTACACTTGTGGATAAGCGCTAATCTACAAGTCTTAGACAACTGATATTTTGTAAAGGGAAGACAGAGTAAGCAAGACTAAAGCTAAGCGCTAAACCCACAAGGGTCATACAGCGCTGCAACTAAACGCAATGTACCTCAAGGAATGCTTTCTGATGCAGGTGATCGTCTCTTGATACAAGGAATTGAACTTAGCCTCCCCTTCTTTGGATCAAACCAGATTACTTCCCATTCCCTCAGACGCTGTATGCCCCCTACTGGCTTCTCCCATGAGCGTTTCACTCAGTAGTATCAAGTAAAGTAGAGAAGAGAGCACTACTATAGATCTAGGCACTCCCAACTGTTGGCATTTATATGAAAGGAGTTCCTAGTTCTCTATGTAACCATGGAAACAGAGAAAAGTGTTTTTTCAAGTCTTGCTCAGTCTACGTTTCTATGACTCAATACATCATTTCATCCAATTGCTATTGATAACAATCCTGGCTCACAGTGCCTGGAGTCAGGCAACAAGAATTTTAACAAGTGTTAGTGTAACTTTAAGATACACGGCATAAATGGTGTCGCGTGCGCCGAGAACGTTAGAATTTATTCTAAGTTCATCACACACCCAATGACACTCTCTCGACCAGCCAATTGGAAGTTCAGAATGGAACAGTTTAGGAAATTCCTTGCTCTATGTTACAAAATGACACGATATCTATTAGTAATAGACATCTCTAGTGAACACTAGAAAGGATAGCCCTTCTAGCATCCAGCCTGTTACTGGGCTTTTGCAACAAAGTCAGTATCCTGGTCCAGTTATCCGATATATTCAATAAGCTCCAGGAGGATTACAACCGGCAGGGTACTAACCAAAGCATAAGATTTAGTATGTTTATTAACAAAGTTAGTGTCTAGGGTTTCAAAGTAAATAAATGTACATATGATCAGGATGTTCATTAAGTAATGCATTAGGAGGTTAATTAGGAGGTTAGCTCCTACACTGCTCTCATATAACATAAGGCTGTGCAGAAGGCACATATATCCAAATGACTCTGAAGTACCATCAGGTACAATGTCAGTAAGTACAATAATACAGATATATGCAAATAAGAATGTGTGTGTATGAGTAAGCTCCAGGTAACTCTAAGACTCGACTCAACCAGTGTCCAACTGAACTTCTCATAAGCTAGCTTCTCTAACAAACTGACAATCAGAACAGCTTGATTGGCCAGTAAAATGACCAATTCGCAGAACAGCAATATAACAAGCAACAGCAACACAGCTTCAGGAACAAGGAGATAGAAAATCGACCCTAACTGGGGACCATCAATAGCTCCTCCAAAACAGTCACAAAACTCCCTTTCTACTGAAGCTAGGTTCAGCATAAACAATCCCAAATTGTGACGGTGCACAGATGCCTTATCGAATTAGGTCAGGAGTTGTAGCTAGAGACCTGAGTTATCTCAGAGTGTCAATGTGACACACAACCCAGTAAAACGTCGAAAATCACTGTCTAGTCTATCCTCTGTGAACAGAGTTACACAGAGTCCTGAGAAGTATGTTTCGTCTCACCACCGAATACTCTACCCAAACAAAGTCTAAATGGCGAGAAAACAAGAAGAAACAGGATCGAGGTGTTGACACAACGATGTCCAGCTGCGTAGTGCTCTCGAGGAAGGAGCAGCAGCCACCCACCTCAGGTGGAATCACGTGACTCCTCCCAGCAACTAGACGCCAGCAGTATAACAAGCCTAGTGTCATAATCGGTAGTTTGCCAACTCCATGGCAGCTACTACAAACATGAGCACAATTTATAATGTCACATCCTACCTAATAAACATAGCTAAGTCAAATAATGTCAAATATAAGTCCAATAATAATATAAAGCACGATATTAACGATTTAGCTATTATCGAGAATATCAGCAATATAAAATTCTAGAAAATGGAAAATATACATTATAAATTTATATATATACATTGGGGCCCATTCTGGGGTCGCAATACTCTATTGTCCAGTTCAATCAACCAATAGCGTGAGAGATGGCCCCCCTCCACCAGCTGTGTTAAGGTTATGCTTTAATTACCTCACTGCACTCCCACTGTCAGACGCTGACACAGAGAGAGTGCAACGGACAAGTGAAGCAGCAGCAGCAATACACACAGCAAGAGGCATTCTTGAGCTTCCCCAGCGCTCGGGCCTCGGCCCAAAGCTGGGGTGTGGCTCGAAAAGGATCCTGTAGTGCTTGCTGCCTTTGCACTTCCTGACATCGTCTGCTGCTATGCAGCTGCCACACCCTTCAAGCCCAGTGTGGGCGGGGTTTGTGGCAGCCCAAGGTGCCTAGCTTCTCCCTCCGAGCCCCGTGGGGGCGGGGAATGGGGCTAGGCTTGGGAACAGCTAGTCCCGGAAGATATTGCTAGTCCCATTTCTGACATTGGTCTGAGACACTCACTCGACAAGGAGCCAAGGCCGCGCCACCACTTGGAAAAGGCCCGGGCCGGGCGATTATACCGGCGAAACTATAACAGAACAGAACAGACGCTGACGCAAGCTGGTCGTATAAACTCGTACTCTCTTATCTATTTAAAGGTGCAAAACCAACTGTTGTGAATGACTCTTTGCTCTCTGGCTTATTGTTGTTGTTGTTCTGCTGATTATTTAGCTCTGTGTTGTACACATCTTGAAGGAAATATACAAATAAAGAAAAAATTACCCCTTCTATTTGTCTTTGATTGCTTGGGTTGATGCTTGGCTCGAGACTTTAGTTACGACCAGGTACTTCAATAGGTCTTGGAACTGCTTAGCTGCGTTCGTAATACCTAGCAATAACTTCAAGCTGCAAGGCATACTTCTTTGTATTAAACTAATTAGCACATCAATATTAATCTATTTGCTCAATTTAATTTTAACTGCATATTCCACTGGCTGTATCTCATAATTTATACTTCCACTACAAGTAAAGATACCCAGATATTGCACATGTGTATAATTCATCTTGTCAGTACTGATATACACAAAAAGTCCTTTTCCATAATACAGATTCCTTATATCTCGGTCTATATTTTATAATTCGTAAATCACATCCCAGAATCTACGATGCGTAAATCATAGCCCAGAAACTGGAATCTATCAACATATACAAGAATTCATCTATAATTTTTATCTCAAAATTAATTTTGGGGAAAATTCAGATTGAAAAGAAAGGAAGACATGAAGGCAGCTGCATTTACTCAGATCAATAGTCCTTCATTAACTAAACGGGGTATCCTCCTTGTAGGGAGTCATCCTCCTTGTAGGGAGTCGACCTCCTTGTAGGGAGTCGACCTCCTTGAAGGGAGTCAACCTCCTTGTAGGGAGTCAACCTCCTTGTAGGGAGTCAACCTCCTTGTAGGGAGTCAACCTCCTTGTAGGGAGTCAACCTCCTTGTAGGGAGTCAACCTCCTTGTAGGGAGTCAACCTCCTTGTAGGGAGTCAACCTCCTTGTAGGGAGTCAACCTCCTTGTAGGGAGTCAACCTCCTTGAAGGGAGTCAACCTCCTTGTAGGGAGCCAACCTCCTTGTAGGGAGCCAACCTCCTTGTAGGGAGCCACCCTCCTTGTAGGGAGCCAACCTCCTTGTAGGGAGCCAACCTCCTTGTAGGGAGCCGACTTCCTTGTAGGGAGCCGACTTCCTTGTAGGGAGCCGACTTCCTTGTAGGGAGTCGACTTCCTTGTCGGGAGCCAACCTCCTTGTAGGGAGCCAACCTCCTTGTAGGGAGCCGACTTCCTTGTAGGGAGCCGACTTCCTTGTAGGGAGCCGACTTCCTTGTAGGGAGTCGACTTCCTTGTCGGGAGCCAACCTCCTTGTAGGGAGTCGACCTCCTTGTAGGGAGCCGACCTCCTTATAGGGAGTCGACCTCCTTGTAGGGAGTCGACCTCCTTGTAGGGAGTCGACCTCCTTGTAGGGAGTCGACCTCCTTGTAGGGAGTCGACTTCCTTGTCGGGAGCCAACCTCCTTGTAGGGAGCCGACCTCCTTATAGGGAGTCGACCTCCTTATAGGGAGTCGACCTCCTTGTAGGGAGTCGACCTCCTTGTAGGGAGTCGACCTCCTTGTAGGGAGTCGACCTCCTTGTAGGGAGTCGACCTCCTTGTAGGGAGTCGACCTCCTTGTAGATCTCGACCTCCTTGTAGGGAGTCGACTTCCTTGTAGGGAGCCGACTTCCTTGTAGGGAGCCGACCTCCTACTAGGGAGTCGACCTCCAAGTAGGGAGTCGACCTCCTTGTAGGGAGTCGACCTAATTGTAGGGAGTCGACCTCCTTGTAGGGAGCCGACCTTGTAGGGAGTCGACCTCCTAGTAGGGAGTCGACCTCCTTGTAGGGAGTCAACCTCCTTGTAGGGAGTCGACCTCCTTGTAGGAAGCCGACCTCCTAGTAGGGAGCCGACCTCCTTGTAAGAAGCTGACCTCCTAGTAGGGAGCCGACCTCCTAGTAGGGAGCCGATCTCCTAGTAGGGAGCCGACCTCCTTGTAGGTATCTGGCATTCAACTACAGAAAAGAACTCTCTAAAGATATAAGAGATCCCAAATATTGCAGTTGTTATGAAATTCAAGAAACTAAGACATGGAAAAACAAGAATCTAAGACATGGAAAAACAAGAATCTAAGACATGGAAAAACAAGAATCTAAGACATGGAAAACAAGAATCTAAGACATGGAAAACAAGAATCTAAGACATGGAAAACAAGAATCTAAGACATGGAAAACAAGAATCTAAGACATGGAAAACAAGAATCTAAGACATGGCAGCCTTATAGAAAAAATAATAATAAAATATGTTTTTTATATAATACATTACATCAACAGAAGTGATAGACCCGTAAGGGTCAAACAGCACTTGGGAAATGGAAAAATATTTTGATGTGAAGAGAAGGATAGCAACGTTTTCTTGGATCAAAAGCCCTTCACCAGCATCAAATTTGAAGGTCTCAATTTTATTTTAAATTCGATATTTGTACCGGAGGTTAATTAGTTTCTGGTGTAGGTGACAGGAATGGGGTTAATTAAATTTTCTTATGTAAATTCCACTGTGGATTATCTTGGGAACACGTCATAATATGTAATGAAATAGATGTCACCATTAGATCCACAAATATGTCAAGAAGTGATAAACTCTTAAACCCTGTCAACATCAACTATGTTACCATTAATATAATGGGAATGGGTGGTAAAATTATAGGATTATCTCTGTAAGAGGGATAATATATAACATCAATGTGGGAATAATATTGAAAAGCGGCATAATTATTATTAAATATTATACTGAAGATAGTCCCTCTTTCTTCCTCCAAGAGTATATATCTGTATTCATATTGTTACCATGCTCTTATACTATTTATGTTAGGCCCTTCACACACATAAACGCACCACAGGATTCAATGTAGCCTCTGCTACAAGGAAAACCAAGCTCTTTCTTAAACAAATCAATTCTTGTAGACACATGGCACATAGCAGTTCAACGTTAGACCGCCTCACACAACACCTAGTGGGCCTTACAAAGAGCGACAACACGTACACTATCTCCTCTTCGTGATCCGACAATAATAATGCCACTGGCAAGTACTCCCTTACCACGAATCAAGTGATAGTACTAATATCACATAAGCGATATAATTATAATAATAAAATTAAGTGCTAAACCTGTACGAGTCATATAGCGCTACGAGGAGGGATGTGCGAAAGTAGAAATGTGGGAAGATTGACCTAGAGGAAGGGGTGTGTAAAGTTAGAGGTTAGTGGCGGTGGGAGCTAATGTAAGAAATTCTGGAATCAGAGTTTGTGTAACAGGTCGATTTTAGTTAAAAAGTAACAGTGTTTGTGTCAAAGGTGAGACTTTTAGCAAGAAAAGTCAAAGAATCTAAAACATAGAGGCCAAGAATCTAAAACATGGAGGCCAAGAATCTAAAACATGGAGGCCAAGAATCTAAAACATGGAGGCCAAGAATCTAAAACAGAGACCAAGAATCTAAAACATGGAGGCCAAGAATCCAAAACATGGAGGCCAAAAATCTAAAACATGAGTAGCAAGAATCTAAAACATGAGTACCAAGAATCTAAAACATGAGTACCAAGAATCTAAAACATGAGTACCAAGAATCTAAAACATGGAAGCCAAGAATCTAATATATAGCAACCTCGTTGGGGAAATAGTAAAAGGGGAGGGAAGTTTCAACCCTCCCTGCTCAGTAAAATCATGCACAGGGTAGAGAAATCGAATAAATGCACACACCTTTATTACACAAAGGAAATAAATTTAAAAAATACGAATAAGCACAAATCCTCAAAAATCCCTTAAGTTACACAGGAATAACACATCCCAAGAGAGTCACCTGCATACTACTAAAACCAGTGGATGTATACAGACAGACTGATGTACATTCTAGGAAAGAGGAGGGTGGTGGTGGTATCGACAAGCTGTAAGTGTCTAGGTCGATGTATGAATAAGCGACGACGTTGCAGCTCTCAGCTTACGAGAAGACGGGATTAGTTAAAAAAAACAAAACAGCCACGTCAGTAGTAACAAATATGAAGAATGCAGAAAGGCCTAAACCGATGGCAAACTGTTAATATGTGATTCACAGTCAATGGCAGGTCACGAGCTACAAAAAGAGGAGGACAGGAGTATCCATGAACAGATAGTTTTGGGTGAGATGCGTGTGCCCGATCTTCGGTCGACAGAGTCGTCTCAGTGACGATTCCTGTTGGAGGGCCCAACATCCACGTCCTGCCAAACCCTGTATAACTTGTTTCAAGCCTGCAGTGCCCACCAGGCCTACCCCTTCCCATGGACAAATCTGTGGATATGGCTCATATCACTAAGGTAAAACGTCTACTGTAGAGTGGGCCTCGGCATCCGACCGTTCCTTTCCCAGAACATTAACTTGGCCAAGACACCAACACATTCTACATCTTTGAGCTGTGCATGGAAACGGACCAACCACTCCTAGATCTTTTGGACCACAGGGTGGACAGAAGCATATTGGGCCAGGGAAATCATAATATATTGGAAAACTGAGTATGTTGTGAACCGAAAATCAAATAAGCCAGATATCAGGGAGGAGAGAGAAATGTTAAAACAGAGACGAGCAATAAACAGAGTTTCCCGTGGATCAGTTCATGATCACTGATGTTTTTATCTTACGTGATTGACCTGCCAGGAATAGATGGATTTTTACATGCAGCTATTTTCTAGTGGTTCTTTTCATTATGATATAAGGGTCGTTTAACTCTGCAAAACAAATCTTGTTAGTGCTAGTGGGTAAGCTGCTCAGTTAATGAAAAACTTTAACCTTGTGGTTAATAACCTCTGTTCACAGAAAATGTTAGTATTATTAAATTACTGGTATCAATACAAACTTGCAGCGATGAAAACACTTGGCTTCAATCATTACTAATTGTGGTTGTTGGAATGAAGGTACCAGCAATTAGAGAACATATTTACAACATAGCCAAATTAGTTACTATCAAAATGACATTCGGAATTCGATGCAAAAAATCAGAGACTGTTACACGATGACGGAATCAGAGGCTGTGGTACCGTTAACAGTGATGAAGTCAGTGGTTGCGTTAGCGGAGTTCGGCTTGTGTCAGTGGAGACAGCCGCAACAGTCAGAGGCGGCGGTCTCAAATATGGTAGCGGCATAAGGCTATTACCCGGAGTCCAAACCATATCAGTAATTCGTTTAACATAGGTAACATACCACAGAGAAATTTGGCGAAAAGGGAACCCTCCCTGCTATTTGCACTGAAATAAGAGGGATGCTGTGTTCTGAGCCAAGCACTCAATGACTGTTTTCATAAGGTACAGCTATGACTCACGAAATCGTATGGTATGGTTAAGATACAGCTAGTTGATATAAGAATAACTGACATAGTTTAAAGGCTATGTAAATCCCCTGGTTATTCAGTGAACAATTAATTAGGATAGTTTACTAGAAAGCTATGGTTTAATGTCTCACACTTTGACTCTAAAACATTTTTGTTTAACATTTGTAGTAGAGAACATTTAAGTAGAACATGTTTTTGCCTTATGTTGAAATATCACGAGTATGAATACTAGTTTGTTTTGGATAAATAGTATGCTGCTCACTAGGTTACCGCTCTATAGGGTGGCCCTATATTATGACCCAACAATGAGAGGGCGACGCTAGGGTAAGAAGTGTGCACTTGAGTTCACGGTGAAGCTCATCTCAAAGGAAGAAATATGAGACAGATGAACGGGATAGCAGAAGCTGCGGGATCACACACTCAAAACATGGGCTAATAAATAGTTGTTTGGGTTCAGTCGTGATATGTACAAGCTATGGTGTCAGTGTCACCACAGCTGCTGTTACTATTACTGCTGCTACTATTACTACTACTACTATTACTACTACTACTATTACTACTACAACTACTATTACTACTACTACTACTGGTTTTGCTGCTACTGCTGCTGCTACTACTACTACTACTACTGTTGCTGTTGCTACTACTACTACTGTTGTCCCTACTACTGCTGCTGCTACTTACTTTGTTCTGCTTATACTACTGTTCGCTGTACTGTTCTGCTACACAGCTTACCTTTCTCGTTGCTGCTACTACTACTGGCTGCTACACAGCTGCTTACTACTGTTTGCTGCTCACTACTACTGTTTGCAACTACCTACTGTTTGCTGCTTTCTGCATTATACTACTGTTGCTGCTGCTTCTGCTACTACTACGTTTGCTGCTGCTACTACTACTGTTGCTGCTACTACTACTAATGGTTGTTCTGCTGTTGCTCTACTACTACTGTTGCTGCTGCTGTTACTACTACTACTGTTCTGCTGCTACTACTACTGTTGCTGCTGCTACACACTACTGTTGGCTGCTACTACTACTATACTGGTGTTGCTGCTACACTACACTGTTGCTGCTGCTACTACTACTACTGTTGCTGCTGCTGCTACTCACTACTGTTGCTGCTGACCTCCTACTTTAACCTAACTGTTGCTGCTGCTGCTACTACTGCTCTACTACATGTTGTGCTGCTGCTACTACTACTACTACATGTTGCTGCTACTACTACTATTTGTTGTTGCTGTACTACTACTACTGTTGCTTCTGCTACTACTACTACTGTTGCTGCTGCTGCTACTACTACTGTTGCTGCTGCTGCTACTACTACTACTACTAATGGTTTGCTGCTACTACTACTACTACGTTGCTGCTGCTACTACTACTACTACTGTTGCTGCTGCTACTACTACTACTGTTGCTGTGCTGCTACTACTACTACTAATGGTTTTGCTGCTGCTACTACTACTACTGTTGCGCTCCCTACTACTACTGTTTGCTGCTACTACTACTACTTGTTGCTGCTACTACTACTACTGTTGCTGCTGCTACTACTACTCACTGTTGCTGCTGCTACTACTACTACTACATGTTTTGTGTTACTACTACTATACTGTTGCTGTTACTACTACTACTGTTGCTGCTGCTACTACTACTGTTTGTTCTGCTAACTACTACTGTTGCTGCTGCTGCTCTACTACTACTGTTGCTGCTCACTCTGCTACTACTGTTGCTTTACTACTACTACTGTGCTGCTGCTGCTACTACTACTTACTACTGTTGCTGCTGCTACTACTACTACTGTTTGCTGCTGCTCTACTACTATTGCTGCTACTACTACTACTACTGTTGCTGCTACATACTACTACTACTGCTGCTGCTACTACTACTGTTTGCTACTACTACTGTCTGTGCTGCTACTACTACTTCTGTTACTACTGTTGCTGCTACTACTACTACTGTTGCTGCTGCTACTACTACTACTGCTACTGCTACTACTGCTGCTTACTACTACTGTTGCTGCTTACTACTCCCTGCTGCTGCTACCATGCTGCTGTTTACTACTACTGCTGTTGCTGTTACTACTACTCTGTTGCTGCTACTGCTGCTACTACTACTGTTGCTGCTACTCTACTGGCTGCTGCTACTACTACTACTGTTGCGCTGTACATACTACTGCACTGTCTGTTGCTGCACTACACTGCTGCCAGCTGCTTTACTATTTTACTGTTTGCTGCTCCCTACTATACTGTGCACAACCGCTGCTCCTACTGCTGTACTACTGCTTGCTGCTCTACTACTACTGCTGCTGCTACTACTACTACTGTTGCTGCTGCTACTACTGCTGCTACTACTATTACTGGTTTTGCTGCTATCTGCTGCTGTACAAACTCTGCTGCTAACTTCTACTCCTGCTTCTACTCAACTACTGGTTGCACGTGCAACTTACTGCTGCTATCCGCGCTACGCTGCTGTACAACTATCTGCTGCTCCACCCCTGCTGTCTCAACGCTGCTGCACACGCAGCCTCTGTGCTACTATTACTGCTGCTACTACTACTGCCGCTGCTGTTCATGATGATTCTGTTGTTGTTAAGTTATGCGGTTGTTGGTGTTGTTGCTGTAAATTCCATATCACTCCTCATCCTTCTCCCTCTTCACTCTCCTCCCTCTGTATTCTCCGTCATTATCATTCTCCTCCCTCATTTATCATTCTCACTATGTTGAGATGTTAAGTCAAGAGGATGGTGAAGGAGTGATAAATTATTTCTGGTGAACTGCGGTGAAAAATCACTTAAGACACAGGACAAAGCTCCCCCTCGCTCTCTCTCTCTCTCTCTCTCTCTCTCTCTCTCTTCTCTCTCTCTCTCTCTCTGCGAGGGATGAGGTGTGTGAAGCTCAGCCAGGGGTAAGCTGTGTAAAGTTCGATTCGTTTCAAGCTAAGTGTGGGATGGCCAAGGAGAGGCAAAGTTTATCCAGAGCCCTTTTACAAAGTTCAGCCAAGTTTCTGCATTTTTCTTTGGGCGGGGATGAGGGCAAGGGTGGGTCTTGGGGTAAATTATACAAAGTTCACGGAAGTCCCAGTGGAATGGAACACTAATTCGCACGTTTTAAGTTCGATTTGTTGTGTTCTCTCTTACTTTTCCTCTTCAACCCTGCTGTGCCTATGTTCAAGTCTTCGTCAGACAAGGTGTCTCCTGACGCGGATGTTAGTTGTGTGAAGGACGCTCAGTGACCAAGCAACCGCTGGCGTCCCAGTTGATTGCTTCACATTTCGCTCCCGTAAAGTTGGCTCCCAGAGAATTGATCCCCGAGAGTTGGCCCCAAGAACACGACTTCCCAACAGTTCTCTATCAGTCTTCATCGTTACTGGGTTAGTTCTACAAGATTTTACCGCAGTTCTACACTTGTTTTTATGGAATACTTATTTTTTTAATAATTTGTTTTAAAACTTCTTATTTATGTTTACGAAATACATAAGAAAAATCTTTCATAAAGTTACAATTAGATTGAGTAAACACTGATTAGTATCTGTGCACATTGTGTCAGAAGAAGTTACAAGGTTAGAACACTTCATTTACAAATTAGTTTGTTATAAATTATAAACGGTCTTAGATCAAACTTTCTAAAAATACCTCAAACAAAAAGCAATTCCGTGAAGACAGTTTATTTGTTGCCTGCAGCAACCCTCTTATGCCAGTTTTATGCTCACCAACATGTACTCGCCTTAGTGTGGTTGCTGGAGTCGAGTCTCGGCTCCTAGCCTCTCAGTTAAGGCATCTTCTTTTCTTCACAGTAGTAATCAGGGGGTCCAGCTGTTGGGATAGGTAAGTTTGGGGAACACTGGTCTTACATGCTTTCCATAAAAAACTTCTCCATGTTTTACTTTTGTTTATATATGGAGGGGGAAATCTACCATTACATCTCATGATGAATGAGGTGAATCGATAAGCCAACGGAAGGTCTCGGTCCAATGACCAATGATTCTGAGTGATCTTCATTTTAAAAAAGCTCAAGCATCATTAGAGATGTTGATGTATCTGAGAAAAACAATATGACCGCTGTCTTCTTTGATCGCCTCTCTCCACCAATACACGTCTCAAAGTTTGAAACAACTTCTCTTAGTTATATGCTAGACGTTAAAACCACAAATTACCATGCATAGCTCCGTAACAATGAATACACGTGGAGACAAAATTTTCTTTAGGAAATAAATCACTCCCGGAACAAAGATCTCACCAACGAAGTCTTAGAAGCTTTCTAAATCTTCTCTAACTGGGAGGAAAGCAAGTTTAAGAAAACCTCTGACTTTGAGACTGAATTTATCATCTTGACCGCAGATAATATAATCTCGTACTAAAACTCTCAAACAACGAAATACAGAATACGGTTTGAGAAGCACACTAAAGAATCATGACATGTTACCAAAGTTACACACCAACTTTACTGAAAATATCTCGCATTGTAGTGCTATAATGAACGACCTGTGTGCTTAAGTTTAACCCTGGCGGAGCTCTCTAATTTATTAATTTATAATTTAATTATCCGAGATTTATTTATACGAGACAAATAAATTGGTTTTACAAAAAATGCAAATGGTTCAAAAATTAATTTTGAAATTAAAAAAAATCAGTAATATTAAATCGGCTTCGGGCTAGCTAGCTGGATGACCGGTTGGATGGCTGGTTGACTCACTCACTCACTCACTCACTCTCTCTCTCACACACTAAGTATCATTGACAAATGTCTGACAACTGTACCTAGCTAAAACACGTGCACGACCTTAAAACCAAACTAATCTCCCCTACCAGCACCCAGCACTGCTTGCATATGTCTTGCTGTGGAGTTAAGAGGAAGCCTAATGACTTTGGCTAGACTATATATAGGTCCTTTGAAGTCTGCAGCTGGCCAATAGCGTATACCCCTATTGATGTGTGTGGATTAAGAGTGTCTATATAAAGTGGTGTGCATATCTTAGTTTAGTCCCTATACTGGGGATTAAAGTATTCTTGACTGGTGGCGTACAGCTGATATGCAGCTTTAATGACCCTATGTAGTCAACAGACTTTGAATCTTATAAACCAACCATGATGGTACTAAATGTATCATGTGATCTAACCATGATGTCAGTGAGAGATGTATCATGTGGTCTTATAATTCTACTTCAGTGTCTTGACTGGTTCACAAATAATGGGCAATCTTTAAAAAACCATCCTTATCCCGAAAAAAAAAAATGGCTTTAAACGCCAATATTAACTATACTATAAGAGTGTTTGATACGACACACACAGTGTGTGTGTGTGAGAGAGAGAGAGAGAGAGAGAGAGAGAGAGAGAGAGAGAGAGAGAGAGAGAGAGAGAAAGAGAGCGAGAATGATTTATAATGCCATTATAAAACTATTATTATGATTATATTCATAATAATAGTTTTATATGATTATTATTATATTCATAGAGAAGCGCAAAACCAGTAAAGGTCATACAGCGCCTAGGAAATGGAAGATAATTAGCTTTGTGCATAATTTTGGGATTTGCTAAATGTACACAGAAAAATTTCGGCGATATTTGAGGCGGATATCGTCTTGTGGGTTAGTACGCCTCAGACCGCCATAGTTCTTCTACGACAAGGAATAAAAGGACGGATTAAAAATAAATTATGCAGATATTTTCCTACACAATAACGTAGTATAAAGTAACCTTCAATATTTTAAATTTGATAAAGAACAAATCTTTTGATACTTGTATAATAATAGTGTATGATCGTATTTAAACCTCGTATATTTTGGTCACTGTGCGATATGAGAGAAGTGTCCCTGTATCTCATAACCCCAGCTCCCTGAACCTCATTCATCCCATAACCCCAGCCCTCTGTACCTCAATGATCCCATAGCCCCAGCCCTCTGTACCTCAGTGATCCTGTATCCCATAATCCCAGCCCCCTGAACCTCAGTGATCCAGGAGGGATATTCCCTATATCCCATAACCCCAGCCCTCTGTATCTCAGTGATCCAGGAGGGGTATTCCCTGTATCCCATAACCCCAGCCCTCGGAACCTCAGTGATCCAGGAGGGGTAGTCCCTGTATCCCATAACCCCAGCCCTCGGAACCTCAGTGATCCAGGAGGGGTAGTCCCTGTATCCCATAACCCCAGCCCTCGGAACCTCAGTGATCAAGGAGGGGTAGTCCCTGTATCCCATAACCCCAGCCCTCGGAACCTCAGTCCTTGTAACTGGTACAGGTGCTGTACCTCAAATCCCGAAGATTCAGAGCAGCATCTCAACTCCTACAAGACACGTAGGTTTAACAAAACATCCCCAAGACCTTCATCTCCTGACGATCACCTTCAAGAGCCACAAAAGCTATAGATCCACACCCTCCACAAGCTAATTAAATGAAACTAAGCAAGCTACGTCCGTAGAGTTTTCCATTTAATATTTCTTTGCCATCCTAACAGGCGGTAATTCCTAAGTAACAGTAACTCCTGTTTTGTTGGAATTAAACTTTTAAGGCTCCTGTAGGTAATGAATCCTTTAATGGAATAGTTGACGATATTCTTAGTACCCTACTGAAGTCTCCCACCTGAGGCTGACAAATTTTATCAAGTTGTATGTGACCCATCCTGTGTGATGGAATATGACAGGGCAATTTACCTAGCTTTTGTTCCCACTGTGTATCATATACGATAGAGTAGCAGCACACTGCGAATGTATTCAAATTTGCTAATATTTTTTTTTATTACTATACATATTGAGAATGTTGGACAAAGAGACACTCAAGGTTTTCATAAAAGTTATTAAAACCAACACAATGATTTCTAAGAAATTCAAGACAGTTTAAGAAAATGTGCTAGAGTATAGTTTAAAAAGCAATTCAAAGCTAAAGTACGTGAAAAATTCTGAAACTGTTGGGTATAACAAATATTTATTGAATCCTAAACACCTAAAGTTGTGTAAATAATGGCGTAGAACTAAAGCGGAATGACATTTTCAGCATGATATTCTTCGTGTTCCACAGGCATTAGCATGATACCTACCAATTTTAATAAAACTGGCACCTAAAAAACTCAAAACAATTAAAAAAAATTATTTCGGTAAGATACAACAACGTTGAAAATTTGAAACTGTTCAGTCATTATATTTGGTCATAAAAAACACACCTCGCACAGCCTCAAACATAATATAGAAGAGCAAAGATATTCTGAGAGTGAGAGAAAATATAAATGTCTTCGGTCCATCCCTCTCCCGCAGGTGAGGATAAATTTCGAAACTTTGTATATTCAACAAGAGACGAGCACTTTATGTACATACACCAAGAAATAAACCTTTCACCTTGTATATACACAAATAAAAACTTCACAGTATATACACCGACAGATAAACACCAGTGTACATAACCCAAGAAACAAGCGCTTTACGATGTACTGTATATACATCAAGGGACAAGTACTGTACGATGTATATACACGAAGAGGCAAGTACTCCCCCGCAAGGAACGAGAGGAAATACATGAAGAAATGTTATTTTTTTCCTCTTATTAACTGCATTCACATGCCTCGTCGAAGAGGTGTGCAGTATTTAGATGGAAAAACACAAGCAATGGTAATGAAGCGAGCCACCCTGTTGGTGTTTATAGGGACACTGACAGCTTACGTCGTTTCTTCTTGATGTTGTTAGTGTTTATAGGGCCACTGACAGCTTATGCCATATCCAGCCTTCTGACGTTAACAGCTTACTGGTAAATTGACTGCCTGGGTCAGTGTGGAGTACATTCATTTACGATGCAGGTATGTTGGTCCTGATTGATGCTTGACAGTGCTAGTTATCGGGGGAGGATAATCTCAGATATGGGCGTTTAATTGCCTCTTGAATTTCTCGAGAGAAGATTGGCACTTGAAGCTGTTACGCTTGATTGATTTTCGTCCTTAAAGCTCCTGATAGAGAATTGGTTCTAAAGTTCGCGGAAATTGATTGGTCCTTAGAGTTTCTGAGAGACTATTGATCATTAAAGCTTCCGAAAGGTGATTGGTCCTTAAAAGATCACTGGTCCTCTAAATATTTTCGAGAGTGAGTGCGTGAGTGTGAGTGTGTGTGTGTGTGTGGGGGGGGGAGAATCACAACTAACGAAGAAGCGTGTGTCCGTCACTGCACAACCCGAGACAGGTATTCCCTGTATCCACTACTCCCTTGCATTTCATAACCTTAATGCAGGTTGGAGCCGTTGCTGAATCAAAGACCCTGAAGAGGCAGAGGAGCTGTAGCTCAACTGCCCCAAGAGACCTGGGAGCTATAACTCAAATACCAAATACTTATAAAATATATGACAAATTGGCGCCTACACAGCTCGATAACAATACGAAATATTCTGTAAGATACGATAGTGTTTGAAGTTTGAAGCCGATCAGAGGCGTTCTCAACTTAGTATATAAAAATCTTCAGGGAAGAATATACCAAGATTCCGACAACGATTGTAGGTATCTTCTTTCGAGGGATACATAACTAAATGTGTTTTGGTCGCTGTTTGATCCGAGGGAGGTATTCCCCGTATCTCATAACCCCAGCCCCTTGTACCTGATTTAGGTAACAGTGTCAAGAAATCATACAAGCAGCTGCTGAAGAATACACACCGCTAACTGGTTGTTTTGTACGGTCAGTGCTAGTGTTGTAAGGCACTGTGAACCACTGATACAGTGACATGAGAGACAGCGACCAGTGATTTAGTGTTGAACTTTGGACACTGATATAATGTTGTGAGACACTGTCAACCAGCAACAGTGTTATGAAACACTGAACTAGTAACACAGTGTTGTGAGAGACTGTGAACCAGCAACACAATGTCGAGAAACACTGTGTTGCTGGTGTTGTCGTGTGTTACTGGTTGCATGAGACTGATAAAAGAATTATTTTCGGAGTGTTACTGGTTGCAGTAATACACAGTTGTGTGGAAATACAACCCACTGATAAATGATGCTAGACAAAACGTCTTAAAACCGTTACAATTTAATAGGTTAAGAAAAATATAAGTGTGCTAGTTGGGATGATGTATCTATTTTCTCACGAAACTGCATTGTGTTTCTTTTGTATGATTTATTGTGATGAAGTAGTGGGTGCTCTCTCAGTCAACCAATTAAGCTGTCACCATGAATTTTTACTGTGTCTGTCCTTCCATCTCCAGCGCGCGCAAGCACACGCACACACACACCTAGGCCTACACTAATCCCAGAATGAGGTGCTCCAAAATGTGTAACATTGCGTGCCTGATATGATGATTGTTATAAATTAGTTTGTAGCTCAAGAGTGAATGCAGTCTTTTGTAAGGAACAGTGACAAATACCTTTTTAAAATTCAAGAACAGGCATTTAATCCATTACATTTTCCCGTCCTACTTCATACCTCGGAACTTCTGAAAGTGAGAAAACATCTGTCGTATACCAACATTACAGATTCGTCATGGAAATCCTTCTGATTATCGTCTTCATTTCCTTAAATAGTAAGGTAAGGACACTGGTCAGTAGCTCAAAACTACTTGCGTGACACCAAGATACATTAGTCACCAAAGACTCAAGCATGCCTGATGGGTCCTACCCTTTATTGTCAATAGATAACAACCCAGGAGGGAGCCTCCGGGTATAATACAACCCAGGAGGGAGCCTCCGGGTATAATACAACCCAGGAGGGAGCCTCCGGGTATAATACAACCCAGGAGGGAGCCTCCGGGTATAATACAACCCAGGAGGGAGCCTCCGGGTAAAATACACACTGTTCTCAGTGTTTAAAACCCACTCACTCCTACCCACAAAATTATCTTTCTCCACTGTGACTGCAGAGTGATGTGGACCTGTCACTCCAGCCTCACACAGCTCACTGGACAACTACCATGGCTTCAGAAGGGAGGATGAAAAGATACAATACAGCTATTGCCTTGCAGGAAGGATGAAAGGACACAAAACAGCGTAAGCCTCTATGATAATAAAGACTTATGCTGTTTTAAGAGCCTTTTCATGCACTTGTGGGCTCGTTGCCTCCTCCCTCCACCCAAAGCTTTCAGCAGCCTTCAAGAAAACCAATTTAACAATTGATCACGAAATCCTCTCAGAAACATGGAGAGACTCTTGTCTATAACATTATTATCACGAAGTTATGCATCTTCCTTATGTCGCCACAGGGAAGAAGGAAATTATGGGGATGATGAGGAGAAATTGAGGGAAGGAGGGATTGAAGGAGTACAGGATAGAAGGAAGTGAGGTGGAAGAAAGGAAAAGTAAAGTGAATACAATATCTGGGTGGGGAATGTTTGTGGAATATAAATGGAGGCGAGCAGACGGTGTAGGAAAATGAAGATAAACTGAATGATGAGGAAGGAGAAAAGAGGAGGAGGATGATGAAGTTGAGACGAAGTCAAAAATTAAGGAAAAAAAGAAGCAGATATGAGAGAAAGAAACAATGGGGGGAGAGAGAGAGAGAGAGAGAGAGAGAGAGAGAGAGAGAGAGAGAGAGAGAGAGAGAGAGAGAGAGAGAGAGAGAGAGAGAACGAACTAGAGAAATGAGAGGATGTAAAATCAATGGGCGTGCATGAGACTGATAAAAGAATTATTTTTGGTATATAACCAAGGTAATCGGCTATAAAAAATAATTACTCTCTCTGCCACTGCTACACTTTTAATCGTTTACCACTAACAGACAGCAAGATTTGTTATTAATGTCGCAGAATGGCTGCAGTTGTGTTGCTAAGACTATTAAAACGACTATGCTCTAGTTAGCCCTTTGTAGCATTCCCAGACTTTGCTCTTAAACTTTACTTTCTATATTATATTGAATTACTGTGTTATATTTGTTATTATAGTCACTTTGTGTCTCAAGGTCTACGTTAGTCATTCATAATGGTGCAATACAAATGAGAAAAATAATAACACACTGACCTGTGAGTTTTAGGACTCACTCGCCATGAGTTCAAACCCCACCCGTTCCCTGATTTGACAAAATATATTTCATATGTTTTGCACTAATTCTCTTAGGTTTGCATTTTAAAGGATTTTAGAGTATCTGGTACGTCAGTGTGGAAAAGGGAATCCTTCCCTGGCAACCAGAGCAACAAGTAAAGGTTACAAAACCAAACTGATAACACGTTTCCTGACCCCATCACATGTCCTCGACACATGTTTAATTTCCTGGACCAGATTTTTTTTTTGCTAAATCCAATGATTAAAATTTGGGATTTTTCAGGTTTATGTAATTTTTGGGTCACTATTATTTTTCTTTGACGCTACTAGTTCAAAGAGTATACAATTTTACCCTTTATTTCTTCTGAGAACTTAATAACTAATCCACTAGAATTATTAACTTTTTGTTTATTCACAGTTTGGACAGAGGCTGAACAGTGTAACTTATTGCTCTAACGTAAGAGCGTAAGTTGTGAAGCAAATCTCCCGGATGTCCTCTGTAAATTGCAAAAGCATGCGTATTCAGTGGTTTAGAAAATAAGTGTAGTAAGTCTGGTAATCCGCTTATTCAATCCTGATTCTGAAGGCCAGTGTGGGTGTGCCCTTCCCACATAACTAACTTGTTATTTTATCTTTTATAGTAGTTGTTTTTGACTTCAGTCATGAAAAATGATCTTGGAGGGTCGAACACGTCACGCAGCCTCAGGCAACATTTGTATTTAGCAGAAATACGGAGGAGACACCACAAGTCCTGGAAGATATGGAGCTGAAGACACACTAAGACTGAGGGACTGATACCCTCAAACATACTTCTCCATCGTGAGGGACTGATCACCTCAAACTTACTTCTCCATCCTGAGGGTCTGATCATCTCATAGCTATATCTAAACGGCATTTCCTGTCTCTTTATTTCTACTGAAGAGGCCTTTTGAACAGATGAAAAATTTCGTCAATAAAGATACCCAAATGGTCTGCATGAGTGTTACTCATCAACTAGTATCATCACTCCCTCCTGGATCATCATCACTCTCTCCTGGACCATCACTCCCTCCTGTACCATTATAATGAATTCGCCAGGAACGAAGTCCTGACACGAATTTTTACCAGATGGTGACCCGTCACTGGCTCCTGAAGGAATGTCAGACTTTATACAAGTGATGTACATTTTCCAGCCTTATGGTAGGGGCAGCCCTATGACAAGGGCACAGTGAGTCTTTGGGTCAGGCGGAGTACCGTTTCCAGTCCTACAGCAGGGGCAGCCCTAGGACAAGCGCACGGTGACTTCAACAACACAAGTGGTGTAACGCCCTGTAGGTGGGGCACAGCACGTCTTTGGTTAAGTGGTGTCTTCGGTTCAGTGTGTACCATGGTGAGTCAGCTCCAACTCAAAAGACCACAAGCACCCAAGTTAAAAGGTACCAAACCACAAGCACCAGGGATAATAGGTACAAGACTACAAGCACCAGGGATAATAGGTACATTAACGGACATCTTGATGTACAATATTTTATTCTAAAATCTTCACATTCTATATTCAGCATTCACTTCTAGAAGCGTGAAAATGGTACGAAACACTGTAAATCAAACATTTTTTACAGACGTTTCGTTCTTAGTAGAGCTTTATCGAGTCAGGTGACCTGTTAATGTCGCTGGGCGGTCGAAAAGTTGCCTTTAAATAAAGCTTTACCCTGTAGCTGTGTCCTCTTAGCCTTGTCTGCTACTCTGACATTACAATACAAAGTTGATATAGTTGACATTACTAATATCTAGCAGAATCATTTCCGTACCCGCTGCTCTGCTTGTCTGATTCTTCAAGATGTCAACTACACGAGATCATTAAAACTGTATGCCACCTGTGCACCACCAGTCAAGTATTCCTTAATACCCATTACAGGGATTACTACAAACCCTGAGGGTTTGTAGTAATCTCTGTAATGCATATACAATGTAATGCATATATAATGGGATATATAATATACCCGTCCGTGTATATAAGCTGCCTCTTTCAATGTGTACACATTAAGGGATTTACTCTTCAGAATATATACTTATGGCGGGTGCTCTCTTCTTGAAGAAATAAATAAAAATAAAAATGGAAGAATGAAGAAAAATGAAGGAGAGAAACCAAAAGAAAAATAGGAATAAATTGAAGAAAATATAAAAACGGAAATAAATGTAAAGGTATTATAGTCGTGGCACATGGTAAATAAGGGGCGAAAATATTTAACGCAAGGAAGCGGAGGATTGGTCTAACTTCTTTGATCAAGAGCTCTCCACTAGTGGCCACCGGCTGGTAGATCTAGAGAAAGCCAAGCGAAGCGGATAACATGAGGAGCTCTGTATAGCTGATGAGAGTCAGTGCCAACCCTTGCACTCTGTAGTGAAGGGGTTCTTAATCTTTTTACGATTACAGACCCCAAATGGATTCCCAATATGCCCCCAGACCCCCTTTACAGACGTCGAAATCATCACCAGTCCTATTAAATACCATTATGAATTCAAAAGATGTCAATATGGATAGCTAGGAACAGAGCAGCTGAAAGGAAAATCAAAGATTTTATCATATCTATAGAAAAATGGCAAATTGTTCAGAAATCGAGTCCCATACCCCACCATAATTTGGTTTCCGTACCCCCAAGTGTTATGGATACCCCCGGTAAGAACCCCTTGCTGTAGTGGTTCCCGAACCCTGGGTAGCGACCTAAATGAGAGGTTGCAGGGATGTTCCCTGAGTGTCGCGGAAAGGTATGAGAAAAAATAAATTTTGTGGTAATTTTGGGTAAGAGTGAGCGAGCGAGTGAACTGTGAATTTCGTTAAGGCTGGGGCTTTGAACTCGCGTATTTTTTTCATAAAGTGAGTGAAGGGATGGGGCCCCAATCAGGACTTGCTGTTGCACTCTGTTGCTGTCGTTCTAGCAACGGTACTGTGACATTCGTCATCAATTTACTGTAGCTCCACTGCTATGTTATATATCATACTGCCTTTTCGATACCTGGGGAAAGGTTTGTGTAGAATGCTGAAAAAACCTGCGATGGAGGCTCCTCGGGCTTGTCAATGAACTAAAAAGAGAAAATAACTTTTTCTACTTTAGAAGCATGCATTGGTTGACTGGTCGTAAATGTTATGGTGATACCAACAAACTGTGCAATAAGACACTTGTGTAAAGTTAAGGACATTTATTAAATGTCCTTGACATTTTCCATGGCTGGCTATTTCAAAACACGCTGTTTGAATAACAAAACTGGTTTACTTGACCAAAAATCTTTTGGTACAATAATAAAATGAGTTTAGACATGCAGGGCCAAAACCAAACCATGGTGGACATCTGTGTAAAGATTTCCATCAAAAAAAAAAAATTATGCTCTGGAGATAAAAACGCTGCCTCCTAAAAATGACAGCTGTGCTTGGAGATTCATGAGAAATACCAATCGCTGACATGAAAGAGGCTTTCGAAGGTAATATCTGAATAAACTTCAGGGAAAAAATGAATATAAATTCGACAAAAACATCATTGGATTTCAAAAAGAATTTCTACATCTCCATGAAAGTCAAGTGGAGAAGTGACGTTTTGAAAGCCTTCCTTATTCCAGTTTTTGGGTTCAGCTCAAAGATAAGCCGATTTATCTCGGGAAAATGAGAAAGCTCTTCTCCCTTTACGAACAATGTAACTCTGTGAAACAAGATTCTCAGGTCATGTGACGATCAAAATTAGAACAAGGAACCTCCTGGGTTCTCGGCACGACTTACACAGTGTTCTGGCAGTAAACAGTGTTCTGGCAGTCAACATGAAACCAAACAAAGAACTCGCCACAAGAATGGTGGACCCACCATAGCAGTTGCACCACCACCACCACCATTTCCATTAATAACCACCATCAGTTACCACCACTGAAAAAAAAACTATTTTGTCACTTTTCAACTACCGTAAAAATGTCGCATTTTCCTCAAAACTTACGTGTTTCTTTTCTGTCTAATTTAAACTCAAGGAAACTCGCCGAAGAATAAAGCAGAAGCATCATGGCCACTGAAAAAAATCTGTTTTTTGGCCACTTTAATTTTGTAAGAAGTAACTTTCATTATTATAAACTGTACTCTATCTACATTTTATCTATTGGTAAATTTTGTGAAGTTAATAAACACTAAGTAAATATAAAATTAACAGACAATGAAAACCAAACCAAGTCGAGAAAAAGACTTTATTGAGGAAGAGATCAGAGAAGTTTGAGATACATGGTTATAGAGTATAGCTGGTGGCAGCTACTACACTCGTGTAGTATAGCTGGTGGCAGCTACTACACTCGTGTAGTATAGCTGGTGGCAGCTACTGCACTCGTGTAGTATAGCTGGTGGCAGCTACTGCACTCGTGTAGTATAGCTGGTGGCAGCTACTGCACTCGTGTAGTATAGTTGGTGGCAGCTACTGCACTCGTGTAGTATAGTTGGTGGCAGCTACTGCACTCGTGTAGTATAGTTGGTGGTAGCTACTGCACTCGTGTAGTATAGTTGGTGGTAGCTACTGCACTCGTGTAGTATAGTTGGTGGCAACTACTGCACTCGTGTAGTATAACTGGTGGTAGCTACTGCACTAGTGTAGTATAGCTGGTGGCAGCTATTGCACTCGTGTAGTATAGCTGGTGGCAACTACTGCATTCGTGTAGTATAACTGGTGGTAGCTACTGCACTAGTGTAGTATAGCTGGTGGCAGCTACTGTACTCGTGTAGTATAGCTGGTGGTAGCTACTGCACTCGTGTAGTATAGCTGGTGGCAACTACTGCATTCGTGTAGTATAGCTGGTGGTAGCTACTGCAATCGTGTAGTATAGCTGGTGGCAGCTATTGCACTCGTGTAGTATAGCTGGTGGCAGCTATTGCACTCGTGTAGTATAGCTGGTGGCATCAGTGCCAACACACACACACATACCAGAGTTTTTCTCATCTACAGATTCTAGACATAGTTGTAGTATTTCCATTATACCAGATCTAAATGTCTACGTACGTTTTTATTTCGAAACATAGCAAGATAGATACAGACAGGCAAAGATCGACAGACAGACACAGAGAGCTTGCTTGACAGACAAAACAGAACGCAGCTGTGGAATGCAGAAAAATTAATACATAACGGGTTGAATGATCAAATTTTATTTAATTTTTGAAAGTTTTTAATATTAATATCATAATTTTAATAATGTAAAGCGCTAAACATGTCGGTGCTTAAACCCAAGTAGTGGTGGAGGCTCAATCCTCCGTCTACTAGGAAAGTACACAGGCTTCCTCAGTGAATATCACAAGGCTGGAGAGAGTTCGACAGAAGATATACAACTGAACATGGGCAAAAAGTACGAGAGCGACAATAATAAGAACGTCAAAGACAGCAAAGAAAAGAATCAGAGTTGCAGCATCAAAGGAGGGATAGATTGCTCTGGTATATAAAAACAAGAGAGATTAGCCCCGTGTCCAGTGAAACAGCAAGTGCCCCTCTTCTCACTGACCAGCTGTTGTTGACCAGCTATCAGCTGCTCTTGAACAACCATCATCTGTCACTGAGCAGTTATCAGCTGTCTCCGAGCAGCTATCAGCTGTCTCTGAGCAGCTATCAGCTGTCTCTGAGCAGCTATCAGCTGTCTCTGAGCAGCTATCAGCTGTCACTGAGCAGCTATCAGCTGTCACTGAGCAGCTATCAGCTGTCACTGAGCAGCTATCAGCTGTCTCTGAGCAGCTATCAGCTGTCTTTGAGCAGCTATCAGCTGTCTTTGAGCAGCTATCAGCTGTCTCTGAGCAGCTATCAGCTGTCTCTGAGCAGCTATCAGCTGTCACTGAGCAGCTATCAGCTGTCTCTGAGCAGCTATCAGCTGTCTCTGAGCAGCAATCAACTGTCACTGAGCAGCAATCAGCTGTATGTGAGCAGCTATCAGCTGTATGTGAGCAGCTATCAGCTGTCTCTGAGCAGCTATCAGCTGTCTCTGAGCAGCTATCAGCTGTCTCTGAGCAGCTATCAGCTGTCACTGAGCAGCTATCAGCTGTCACTGAGCAGCTATCAGCTGTCACTGAGCAGCTATCAGCTGTATGTGAGCAGCTATCAGCTGTCACTGAGCAGCAATCAGCTGTCACTGAGCAGCAATCAGCTGTCACTGAGCAGCTATCAGCTGTCACTGAGCAGCTATCAGCTGTCACTGAGCAGCTATCAGCTGTCACTGAGCAGCTATCAGCTGTCTCTGAGCAGCTATCAGCTGTCACTGAGCAGCTATCAGCTGTCACTGAGCAGCTATCAGCTGTCTCTGAGCAGCTATCAGCTGTCTCTGAGCAGCTATCAGCTGTCACTGAGCAGCTATCAGCTGTCTCTGAGCAGCAATCAACTGTCACTGAGCAGCAATCAGCTGTCACTGAGCAGCAATCAGCTGTATTGAGCAGCTATCAGCTGTATTGAGCAGCTATCAGCTGATGAGCGCTATCGCTGTCTCTGAGCAGCTATCAGCTGTCTCTGAGCAGCTATCAGCTGTCTCTGAGCAGCTATCAGCTGTCTCTGAGCAGCTATCAGCTGTCTTTGAGCAGCTATCAGCTGTCTTTGAGCAGCTATCAGCTGTCTCTGAGCAGCTATCAGCTGTCACTGAGCAGCTATCAGCTGTCACTGAGCAGCTATCAGCTGTCTCTGAGCAGCAATCAACTGTCACTGAGCAGCAATCAGCTGTCACTGAGCAGCAATCAGCTGTATGTGAGCAGCTATCAGCTGTATGTGAGCAGCTATCAGCTGTATCTGAGCAGCTATCAGCTGTCACTGAGCAGCTATCAGCTGTCACTGGGCAGCTATCAGCTGTATGTGAGCAGCTATCAGCTGTCACTGAGCAGCAATCAGCTGTCACTGAGCAGCAATCAGCTGTCACTGAGCAGCAATCAGCTGTCACTGAGCAGCAATCAGCTGTCACTGAGCAGCAATCAGCTGTCACTGAGCAGCTATCAGCTGTCACTGAGCAGCAATCAGCTGTCACTGAGCAGCTATCAGCTGTCACTGAGCAGCAATCAGCTGTCACTGAGCAGCAATCAGCTGTCACTGAGCAGCAATCAGCTGTCACTGAGCAGCTATCAGCTGTCACTGAGCAGCTGTGTGGGCCGCAGGCAGCACACGCGATGGTAAACAAACCAGTGACATTAAGCTCGCTAGCAAATACCAGTGGGAGGAACTTAACCTTAAATTTAAGCGGCTTCCGTGAGACTGGTCTTGCGCCAGGAGTGATACCGTCAGACCCCTCCTAGTCCAGTGGTACCATTTTGTCCTGCCCTACTTTTCCCGTTTGCCTTTCATCTTTCCTGTTTAGAAGCCCTCTTCCTTTCCTCGTCGTGTGCGTCCTCTCCCATCCATTCTTCCTCTTGTTCGTGTATTTCATTTTCATCCAGGCTAGCTCTTTAAGGGAGGGGGTGAAATTTTTAACCCAAAGAATTAGAACCACGCTACCCTTCTTCAGAATTTAATCATTAGGTGTTGCGGTTGGTGCACGAGCACAGGTCTCCCGCGTATCATATAACACAAGCCTCAGTATTACATAACGCAAGTCTCATAGCACAATGCAAGCCCCCTTGCTACATAACGTGAAACCTTGAAAAAATGATACCATGGTTTGTTCAATAAAGTTGGCTGAATAGTGCCAGCACGACTCAAAACCAATTCAAGCCTTCCCCCAGACTTAGATCCGTCAGCTTTCAATGTATGAAGCCGATTAACAGAGGAATTCTCATTTTTAGCACGGAAACCGATACCACAATTTCTTTAGTAAGACTGGAAAGACCAGTATGTATACAATCCAAATTCAATAGGACTCTTCCCTGAAGTTATATACAGTCAGTATACTCTACACTTTATGGACTGCCACACCCTGATATACATAAAAAAATCTAAAATTCACATAGAGTAAATTATTTCAACGATAAAATCATTTTTGATGAATAGTATAAAAAATTTTAGTACTAAGTGCATTTTTTCGCCATCAAAGGGCAAGTTTTCCTTATTTTTCAGTTTACTTTTTGAAGATATATTTGAATTGAAATAGTCTACAAACTTGTGTTAAAATATTCTGCACAAATATTTCCAAGGAAGATCTAAGAACATAAGAAAAGAGGAACACTGCAGTAGGCCTGTTGGCCCATACTAGGCAAGTCCTTCACATTCCAACCCACTAACAGAGTAAACGCCACCCAAGCAATTAACTTTAATAATTCTATTTACTTATGTGCAAACCCAAGGTCCTAGCTTCAATAACCCTACTTGGCAAACTGTTCCACTCATCAACCACCCTATTTCCAAACTAATACTTTCCTATATCCTTTCTAAATCTAAACTTATCTAATTTGAATCCATTATTGCGGGGTCTCTCTTAGAGAGATATCCTCAAGAAATTAATTATGTCCCCTTTGTTAATACCCATCTTCCACTTATACACTTCGATCATGTCTCTCCTCATTCTTCGTCTTACAAGTGAATGTAATTTTAGGATCTTCAATCTTTCTTCATACGGAAGATTTCTAATGTTATGTATTAATTTAGTCATTCTATGCTGAATGTTTTCTAACGAATTTATATCCATTCTGTAATATGGAGACCAGAACTGAGCTGCGTAATCTAGGTGAGGCCTTACTAATGATGTATAAAGCTGTAATATAACCTCTGGACTTCTGTTGCTAACACTTCTTGATATAAATCCCAGTAATCTGTTTGCATTATTACGTACGCTTAGGAATTGCTGTCTTGGTTTAAGGTTGCTGCTTACCTTAACCCCCACAGCATCCAACAGTGCAAAGTTAAGATATTAGAAAATGCTCAGAATGAGCTTTGATGTACGTCACTGACATCACAAACAATCAGGAATTATATACAAATAAGCCAAAAATTAGAAAAGAAACTTATGATGACGTTTCGGTCAGACTTGGACCATTAATTCTTATTGTGCCTTTTTATTCTCAATGAGGGATGTTTGCAGGTAGTCGGTCCCCAGACATACCTCGTTCCCGGTAAACTGCACCACCTGAGCTAACACTTGTCACTTACGCCGTTAAGTGGCACGTAAGTGTTCAAATGTTCATTTTTCCACTATAATCTAGCTTGTCCATAATTACTATCGCATTTGCTTTGTTTCGTAAGGTGAAGTCCAGGATCTTTCCTTAATTCATGGTATGACTTAACAAATCTTTGAGGACAATTGTGCGAAGCTCAGACCTCTACAACACAATTGTCCTCAAAGATTTGTTAAGTTATACCATGAATTAAGGAAAGATCCTGGACTTCACCTTACGAAACAAAGTAAATGCGATAGTAATTATGGACAAGCTAGATTATAATGAAAAAATGAACATATTAGAAGACGGGGGAACTGACGTGCCTCTTAAGTCACCCTAATATCCTACGGTTATCGCCCCACAAATGTACATTCTCATGTTTTCCCAATATTCTCTATAGTCTTAAGAAAGCTTTAGTCACATAAGCGAAAAGTCTGAAAGTGTTCAGACTCCTTTTGAGTCCTTGTTAAACAATTCATCAGTAATTTACACCTGTTGAGTCCAAGATACACGAGCGTTGAGTTTGAAATCCATCAGAAGAAGAGGTTTGAAGTAATCGCACGGGATTCTTGAGGGCCAAAAAAAAAAAAAATTGACAATACTACAGCCATCCTCTTTCGGGAAATGCACATTAACTTCAAATGTATATATTAAAATGTTGAAGGAGAACCTCAAGGAATGTTTTCTGTGTTGAATACGACTGCTGAGATTGAATTCTTTGAAGCTGGCACCGAGGTGTAACCACGTCATCTGTCATGGCTTTTGTAGTACTAATCTTCTTCCCCACTTCTCGAGACACTTCAACCACTCAAGAGAGATTTAAACTCTCTCAACTTTCCCGTCTCTCTTATAAGCACATTACTCAAGGCTTTAAATACACCCCCAGTCTCCCTCTCCTCCAGACCCACCACACCAAGACTATCGTAGCCTCCCTCTCCTCCAGACCCACCACACCAAGACTATCTCTCCTCCAGACCCACCTCCCATCCAAACCCACCTCTCCTAGAGACCCACCTCACCTAGACTACTGTAGCCTCCCTCTCATCCAGACCCACCTCACCAAGACTATTGTAGGCTCTCTCCTCCAGACCCTCCTCTCTTCTAGTCCTACCTCGCCAAGACTACTGTAGCCTCCCTCTCCTCCAGACCCACCTCACCAAGACTATTGTAGGCTCTCTCCTCCAGACCCACCTCTCTTCTAGTCCTACCTCGCCAAGACTATCGTAGCCTCCCTCTCCTCCAGACTCTCCCTCTCTTCCAGATCCACCTCTCCAACATACCCACATAAGTAGCCGTAGTCTCACTAGCAGAGCTAACTCTTACAGTCAACATATTCCTTCAGTCTACCTCCACAACCACACCTTCTCAACTGTCTGCCATCAACAGGTTAATTATCTTTATCTTACTACCTCTACACACAACTCACATGCGTCACCTTCAAACCATCAATCTGTTCCGAATACATTGATTCCTCCACTATACTAGAATAAATTTATTTTGAATACATCGAGTCAATATTACAATCAATTTACTCTGAATGCATCGGAATCCTCAACCATAATGGAATCGATTTGTTTTGAATACATCGGATTTTCAACTATATTCGCATTAATTTATTTTCAATAATGAAAAAAAGTTTTTATCTCGCAGATAAAAACTTTTATTGGGCCACAACGTTTCACTATGTAGAGGTTTAAGTCAAGATCATGTGCTACACAGAAAAATTACACGAAAAACTTGTTCTGTAATTACTGTAGTTTTACAATAGCTACTGTAGTTTTACAATAGCTTCTGTAGTTTTACAATAGCTACTGTAGTTTTACAATAGTTACTGTAGTTTTACAATAGTTACTGTAGGTTTACAATAGCTACTGTAGTTTTACAATAGTTATTGTAGTTTTACAATAGCTACTGTAGTTTTACATTAGCTACTGTAGTTTTACATTAGCTACTGTAGTTTTACATTAGCTACTGTAGTTTTACATTAGCTACTGTAGTTTTACAATAGCTACTGTAGTTTTACAATAGCTACTGTAGTTTTACAATAGCTACTGTAGTTTTACAATAGTTACTGTAGTTTTACATTAGCTACTGTAGTTTTACATTAGCTACTGTAGTTTTACAATAGCTACTGTAGTTTTACAATAGCTACTGTAATTTTACAATAGCTACTGTAGTTTTACAATAACTACTGTAGTTTTACAATAGCTACTGTAGTTTTACAATAGCTACTGTAGTTTTACAATAGCTACTGTAGTTTTACATTAGCTACTGTAGTTTTACATTAGCTACTGTAGTTTTACATTAGCTACTGTAGTTTTACATTAGCTACTGTAGTTTTACATTAGCTACTGTAGTTTTACATTAGCTACTGTAGTTTTACATTAGCTACTGTAGTTTTACAATAGCTACTGTAGTTTTACATTAGCTTCTGTAGTTTTACATTAGCTTCTGTAGTTTTACAATAGCTACTGTAGTTTTACAATAGCTACTGTAGTTTTACAATAGCTACTGTAGTTTTACAATAGCTTCTGTAGTTTTACAATAGCTTCTGTAGTTTTACATTAGCTACTGTAGTTTTACATTAGCTACTGTAGTTTTACAATAGCTACTGTAGTTTTACAATAGCTACTGTAGTTTTACAATAGCTACTGTAGTTTTACAATAGCTACTGTAGTTTTACAATAGCTACTGTAGTTTTACAATAGTTACTGTAGTTTTACATTAGGTACTGTAGTTTTACATTAGCTACTGTAGTTTTACAATAGCTACTGTAGTTTTACAATAGTTACTGTAGTTTTACATTAGCTACTGTAGTTTTACATTAGCTACTGTAGTTTTACATTAGCTTTTGTAGTTTTACAATAGCTACTGTAGTTTTACAATAGCTACTGTAGTTTTACAATAGCTACTGTAGTTTTACATTAGCTACCGTAGTTTTACATTAGCTACTGTAGTTTTACATTAGCTTCTGTAGTTTTACAATAGGTACTGTAGTTTTACAATAGCTGTGTAGTTTTACAATAGGTACTGTAGTTTTACAATAGCTGTGTAGTTTTACAATAGGTACTGTAATTTCACAATAGCTACTGTAGTTTTACAATAGCTACTGTAGTTTTACATCTAGTTACTGTAGTATTGAATCTATCTACAGTAGTTTTTCAATACCTAGAATTTCAACCATTGCCTATAACAAGGCATATATGCTGAAGATTGCAATCTCTTTAATATTTTTTTATTGAATATTTGAAATAAAAGTCATAATAAAATATCTTAAGTAACATACATTAATAACGTAATAATAATAAAATCAAAACTATGATTCAACATTTGTCATCATCTTGTGTTCTACAACTTACTTACTGTAACCCAAAAATCTGTAGTCATCTACAACACAATACTCACTACTCCCCCTCCCTCTCTCTCTCCCTCCCTATACATCATCAAATTTCAGTTTTCCTCCTCCCCCTCTCATCCGGTCATTTAGTGGCTTTCAGCTCTCAAAACACTTCATTCATTTTCGCATTTCAAAATATATAAGTTTCATTTCTAGGAAAAGTGTTAATAGAAATTAGACGTTTATGAACCAATTTCAGGATTCATGAAAAGTTTATTTTATTATTATTAATTATTATTATTATTGTTGTTGTTGCTGCTGTTGTTATTGTTGTCATTTAGTATCTCCCCTCTGCCTCAATTTCTTTGCCTTCTCCCGTTTCCACAATCTTCGTTTTTCCTCTAATTGGATTATCTTGCAGCTCTCCCATTCCATCCCTCTCATCAATTTCAGTCCCTCTTCTACCTTTCCTGATTCTGTTTTTATCTCTTTTTATCACTTTTTATCACTCCTCTTATTCACCTTTATTATTCTTGAAGGGGAGAAGTGTACACTCAAATGTGTCGTGTCAGCCTCACCAGAGGCACACGGAGAATTAGGCCTGTACCACTCCTTGCCCTGCGTGACCCACACGGGTTTAGTGCTTCATGTGAGTTCGGGTGGGAGGGCTTTAGGGCGGTGGTTGACCAGTGGGATGTCTGGTGTACACTGTGATGGGCAGGAAAAGAGGACGCGCGCGCGTGTACGTGTGTGTGTAGATAGGAAGAGGCTGGTATAAATAACAGCAGCAGCAGCAGCAGCAGACGGCAGAAGTGGCAGCAGCAGAAACAACGGCAGAAGTGGCAGAAGCAACGTCACAAGTGGCAGCAGCAGAAACAACGGCAGAAGTGGCAGAAGCAACGTCACAAGTGGCAGCAGCAGAAACAACGGCAGAAGTGGCAGAAGCAACGTCACAAGTGGCAGCAGCAGAAACAACGGCACAAGTGGCAGAAGCAACGGCACAAGTGGCAGAAGCAACGGCACAAGTGGCAGAAGCAACGGCACAAGTGGCAGAAGCAACGGCACAAGTGGCAGAAGCAACGGCACAAGTGGCAGAAACAACGGCACAAGTGGCAGAAGCAACGGCACAAGTGGCAGAAGCAACGGCACAAGTGGCAGAAGCAACGGCACAAGTGGCAGCAGCAACGGCACAAGTGGCAGAAGCAACGGCACAAGTGGCAGCAGCAGAAATTGTATATAAATGACATTTTCTACCATTCATGCACAACCTGTCAGACACTGAAACATCATAGAATCTTGGTTTAGAGGACATCTCCACAACCTTCACTACAACTGGCTCGTCCCTCGGGTATGACCTACTTTCACTGGGAAATTCCGCCTACCAGTGACTGTCTTCGTCTGCTACACGTCCCTTACCACCTGACTCCATTATACAAGCGCCAGCCTTCTTGCCTATGCTCCATATTCCTAATGTAATTCACTAATGGTTATAAGCATAACCATGATTTTTTAAAGAGGTGGACCGGTAAGCCAACGGAAGGCCTCGGTCAGATGACGAGGCCGCGTCAGGAAACACTTGTTCTGTTTCCTGGCAAGCTTTACCAAGCAACCAGCCTGTACTCTAGAATCTTCACGACTACGGTGCTCTTCAACTCTAAGGCAGAGGGAATGATTATCTTATTTTTGTATAGAGTTCTACTGTCTTCCAGTTATGTCCTTGAATTTGTATTGATAAAGCCACTGGATGGCGAAACTTCTACACTAAAGTACAATTTAGCAGTTGAAGGTTGTGTCAACGTCATGTCAAGGTGGGAACAACGTCATGTGTAGAAACTTCTTCAAAAGTCACCTATCAAAGTTCCTTTATATATAAACCTTGTATCAACAATATGTGTAAATGCTGCATCAACGTTACATTAACAATGTATTAGATTCATGCGTAGTTGTGTCAACGTCAAATTAGGCATGCATAAACGTAAAGTGTGCAAGTAGATGAGACATGCAACAGTATCTTCATTGACGAGACGTGAAAAAAGATACCAACATCTCGTCAATAAGGATGCCAAACTGTTGCATATGAGGAAACAGAAAAGTGTGCAACACCTGGGTATCTTATTTGAAAACGTTTCGCCAACCAATGCTATTTTCAATTCAATACAGAGATGATGTACGAAGCCTGGAAGTTAATCTTCAGTAACTTAGTCGTGATGTATCTGAAATATAAGCAGGAAGATGGGCTCTTATATACTGGCGTCGTATGAGGTGCAGCTGATGAAGTCAGGTCACAGGTGGGTGTGACACACTAGTGAAAGTAGGTCATACTCAAGAGTTGGACCAGAGATTAATAAATGAGTAATCGGAGATATACTTTGTACTAAGATTCCATGGAGTATATGTGTCAGACAGTTATCATTACAACAATGATAAACAATACCAACAAGACGAGGAGTTCCTCAACTTGTTGGCACTCTATAAAATTAATTTAAAGCCATGTGTACCAGTGTCGTCAATGTGATATATATGTTAGGAGAGACAAACTACTAAAGCTAATATCAACTAATGTTATCTGCTATAAGACTTGGCGGGATAAGCAGTTAAGAGTGCATGGCTGCGGGAGGGAGAAATGTGAGGGTGGAGATGGAGGGAGGGAGGGGAGCAGACGAGGGAGAGAGATGAGGAGCGAAGGATTTGAGGTGCAAGAGAGGGATGTAAGGGGTGGAGGGAGAGATGCGAGGACGTGAGGTGGAAGGGAAGGATGTCAGGGAGTTAGGGGAAAGAATGTGAGTAGGTAAGAAGGATGGGAGTTAAAGATGCGAGGGTGTGTACAGGTTTCTCAAGCGTGTACAGGTAACAAGATATCTCAAGCGTGTACAGGTAACAAGATATCTCAAGCGTGTACAGGTAACAAGATATCTCAAGCGTGTACAGGTAACAAGATATCTCAAGCGTGTACAGGTAACAAGATATCTCAAGCGTGTACAGGTAACGAGATATCTCAAGCGTGTACAGGTAACGGGATATCTCAAGCGTGTACAGTCAACGAGATATCTCAAGCGTGTACAGGTAACAAGATAACTCAAGCGTGTACAGGTAACGAGATATCTCAAGCGTGTACAGGTAACGGGATATCTCAAGCGTGTACAGGCAACGAGATATCTCAAGCGTGTACAGTCAACGAGATAACTCAAGCGTGTACAGGTAACGAGATAACTCAAGCGTGTACAGGTAACGAGATATCTCAAGCGTGTACAGGTAACGAGATATCTCAAGCGTGTACAGGTAACGAGATATCTCAAGCGTGTACAGGTAACGAGATAACTCAAGCGTGTACAGGTAACGAGATATCTCAAGCGTGTACAGGTAACGAGATATCTCAAGCGTGTACAGGTAACGAGATAACTCAAGCGTGTACAGGTAACGAGATATCTCAAGCGTGTACAGGTAACGAGATATCTCAAGCGTGTACAGGTAACGAGATATCTCAAGCGTGTACAGGTAACGAGATATCTCAAGCGTGTACAGGTAACGAGATATCTCAAGCGTGTACAGGTAACGAGATAACTCAAGCGTGTACAGGTAACGAGATATCTCAAGCGTGTACAGGTAACGAGATATCTCAAGCGTGTACAGGTAACGAGATAACTCAAGCGTGTACAGGTAACGAGATATCTCAAGCGTGTACAGGTAACGAGATATCTCAAGCGTGTACAGGTAACGAGATAACTCAAGCGTGTACAGGTAACGAGATATCTCAAGCGTGTACAGGTAACGAGATAACTCAAGCGTGTACAGGTAACGAGGTAACTCAAGCGTGTACAGGTAACGAGGTAACTCAAGTGTGTATTGGAAAACCAAACACTGGAGATACGAGGAAACATGACAGTTTGTTTACCTTGGAAAGATCGTTGAATACCTCAGGAATTTGACAAGAGAAAATCATCTTTTTATAGAGAGATTAGGAGAAAAAATTTACCACTGTTTTACTGTCAGGGAAATGCAGAGCAAATGTTCTGACGTTACAAAACCGCACAAGCAGGCAGTGAAATATGCTTTAAAAGTGTCAGAAGGTATTAAACGCTTTCAGGAGAGCTGCTTTTATAATTAACTATTGGAGAAGTTAAACTGAAATATTTGCTGTTTACATTAAGTTGCATTCAAGACGAGATTAAGAGTTATAGGAATAGTGACGCGCGCGCGCACACACACACACAAACACACACACACACACACACACACACGCAAACACACACACACACACACACACACGTTACTAAAAGAGAAACTTTACGGCCGGCTAGTTGAAATTTATATATATATATATATATATATATAATATATAATTTGAATATATTTGGGAATATACTTGTCAGTAGATGGGTCTATGAAAGACGAGGTGAAACACAAAACTGATGAGGGAAAAAAGTTGAGTGGTGCACTGAGGAGTCTGTAGAGACAAAGAACGTCATCCATGGAAGCAAAGAGGGGAATGTATGAGAGTATAGTGGTACCAACACCCTTTTATGGGTGTGAAGCATGGGTGGTGAATGTTGCAACAGAGAGGAGGCTGTTGTTTGAGATGTCGTGTCTGAGGGAAATGTGCACAAGTACTGGACCACTATGATATGGTCTTGGATGCATTGGAAAGCAGACAGAATGTAGATGTAATATACACAGATTTTGCAAAAGTCTTTGACAAGTGCGATCATGGTGTAGTAGCACACAAAATGCGTGCTAAAGGGATAACTAGCAAAGTAGGCAGATGGATCTTCAACTTTCTAACCGATCGCACACAAAGAGTACTGGTAAGCAGAGTTAAATCGGAAGCTGACATAGTGAAGAGCTCTGTTCCACAAGGCACAGTACTCGCACCTATCCTGTTCCTCATTCTCATATCAGACAGAGATGTAAACCATAGCACCGTATCATCCTTTGCAGATGATACTAGGATCTGCATGAAAGTGTCATCCATTAAGGACACGGTTAACCTCCAAGAAGATATAAACCAAGTTTTCCAATGGGCAACAGAGAACAATATGATGTTCAATGAAGACAAATTCCAACTACTCCGTTATGGGAAACTGGAGGAAATAATAGCTAGGACCGAGTATATTACAAACTCTAATCACACAATAAAGCGGAAAAGTAATGTGAAGGATCTGGGAGTGGTAATGTCTGAGGATCTCACTTTCAAGTATCACAACAATGCCACTATCACATCTGCGAGGAAACTGATAGGATGAATAATGAGAACATTCAAGACAAGAGATGCCAAGCCAATGACGAACCTTTTTAAATCAATTGTTCTCTCTAGGATGGAATACTGCTGTACATTAACATCTCCATTCAAGCCAGGTGAAATTGCAGATCTAGAGAATGTACAGAGAACCTTTACTGCACATATAAGTTGTATCAAACACCTTAACTACTGGGAACGCTTGGAAGTACTTGACTTGTACTCACTGGAGCGCAGGCGAGAGACATACATCATAATCAACACCTGGAAGATCCTGGAGGGACTGGTCCCTAATCTGCATTCAGAAATCACTTCCTACGAAAGCAAAAGACTTGGCAGGCAATGCAACATACCCCCAGTGAAAAGTAGGAGCGCCATTAGTACACTAAGAGAAAACACAACAAGTGTTCGGGGCCCAAGACTGTTCAACAGCCTCCCACCAGCCATAAGGGGAATTACCAATAGACCCCTGGTTGTCTTCAAGAGGGAGCTGGACAGATACCTAAAGTCAGTACCGGATCAGCCTGATTGATCAAGTCCTGATCCACCAGGAGGCCTGGTCGTGGACCAGGCCTCCTGGTCTGACCAAATCAGACCGAAACGTCGTCATAAGCTTCTCTATGTGCGGGTTATTTTTGTGTTGTTCCAGTCACGGTATTGTGCCTCTTTGTTCTTTGCGAATGTCTTGTCGGAAAATATTCTTCGAACATAAAATTAAAGGCTTTTATCATTTCAATCACATAAGCTTGGCTAAGTGAATCTTTCATTTTCAAAATTGGGTAAAACCACAATATGCGAACACCTGATCAATATGATATGCAAGGCTAAAGAAAGAGCAACCGCTGTTTACCTGCCAAGACAATATCGCAGCATTGTTTTCCTGTCCTACTCCATCATGCAGGATGGCTGTCCTGTCCTATTCTACGCAGGATGGTGTTTCATGTCATACTCCGTCATGTAAGATTGGCTCCTTGTCATACTAAATCATGTAGGATGAGCTTCCTATCATACTCCATCACACAAGATTGGTATCATACACGAGGTAATAAAATTGTCAGGCTGAGCTGGGAGACTTCAGGAGGGTGACGAGAGACTCAGTCAGTCCTATCAAGTAGTTATGTCAACTTTAATCAGAGTCGGAATTACGGCATATAGGGTAACGGAAGAGACAGTCATCATGCTGTTAATTTTTTTTACGGACGGAGGTGTGATTATTATGAACAGTCAAGGGTGACAACAACGATAATATATGTGTTTCCTTCATAAGCCTATGACATACACATAATATATATCATACATATATTTATTGGTCAGATGCAAATATTGAACTACGAAATAGAGAACACAACCAAGGATTATATTATTTAATGTCAGTAAGAGGCAACTCTAGGTTGCTAGCTACAAGTAGGCAAGTAACACTAAATCTTGTGATTTAACATGACAGGTGTCAATATATTATGCAGTAACATGTCAGTGGTCAATATATTATGCAGTAACATGTCAGTGGTCAATATATTATGCAGTAACATGTCAGTGGTCAATATATTATGCAGTAACATGTCAGTGGTCAATATATTATGCAGTAACATGACAGGTGTCAATATATTATGCAGTAACATGTCAGTGGTCAATATATTATGCAGTAACATGTCAGTGGTCAATATATTATGCAGTAACATGTCAGTGGTCAATATATTATGCAGTAACATGTCAGTGGTCAATATATTATGCAGTAACATGTCAGTGGTCAATATATTATGCAGTAACATGTCAGTGGTCAATATATTATGCAGTAACATGTCAGTGGTCAATATATTATGCAGTAACATGTCAGTGGTCAATATAGTATGCAGTAACATGTCAGTGGTCAATATATTATGCAGTAACATGTCAGTGGTCAATATATTATGCAGTAACATGTCAGTGGTCAATATATTATGCAGTAACATGACAGTGTCAATATATTATGCAGTAACATGTCAGTGGTCAATATATTATGCAGTAACATGTCAGTGGTCAATATATTATGCAGTAACATGTCAGTGGTCAATATATTATGCAGTAACATGTCAGTGGTCAATATATTATGCAGTAACATGTCAGTGGTCAATATATTATGCAGTAACATGTCAGTGGTCAATATATTATGCAGTAACATGTCAGTGGTCAATATATTATGCAGTAACATGACAGGTGTCAATATATTATGCAGTAACATGTCAGTGGTCAATATATTATGCAGTAACATGTCAGTGGTCAATATATTATGCAGTAACATGTCAGTGGTCAATATATTATGCAGTAACATGTCAGTGGTCAATATATTATGCAGTAACATGTCAGTGGTCAATATATTATGCAGTAACATGTCAGTGGTCAATATATTATGCAGTAACATGTCAGTGGTCAATATATTATGCTGTAACATGTCAGTGGTCAATATATTATGCTGTAACATGTCAGTGGTCAATATATTATGCAGTAACATGTCAGTGGTCAATATATTATGCAGTAACATGTCAGTGGTCAATATATTATGCTGTAACATGTCAGTGGTCAATATATTATGCAGTAACATGTCAGTGGTCAATATATTATGCTGTAACATGTCAGTGGTCAATGTATTATGCTATAACATGTCAGTGGTCAATATATTATGCAGTAACATGTCAGTGGTCAATATATTATGCAGTAACATGTCAGTGGTCAATATATTATGCAGTAACATGTCAGTGGTCAATATATTATGCTGTAACATGTCAGTGGTCAATGTATTATGCAGTAACATGTCAGTGGTCAATATATTATGCAGTAACATGTCAGTGGTCAATATATTATGCTGTAACATGTCAGTGGTCAATGTATTATGCTGTAACATGTCAGTGGTCAATATATTATGCTGTAACATGTCAGTGGTCAATATATTATGCTGTAACATGTCGGTGGTCAATATATTATGCAGTAACATGTCAGTGGTCAATATATTATGCTGTAACATGAGGGTGGTTAATATCTTGTAATATGTCAACACTACACCTGGAGTTTAACAAAACTATCTTTAACTTTTTGAGAAACAAAATAACACAAACTTGAAAACTACTACGTCATGAGAAATAGTGAAAGTGCTTAACTAAGTTGGTGGAAGAGGCAGCGACTGGTAAGCAGACGATAATTACATAAATCAGCGAAAACCTTTATCGTAGCAACGCTTCGCTCAAGGGAAGCTTGACACAACTTGCCTTGAACAAAGCTTTGATATAATAAAGGCTTTAGCTGTTGTGTGTCTTTGCATTAATAGCATTGTGTATGAGCGTTGCTACACCAGCGTTATACATTGCAAGGTTCATGCGACGACCAGTTCAATAATATTTCTAACAGCACAATAATAATAATAATAATAATAATAATAATAATAATAATAATAATAATAACAATAAAAATAATAAAAATAAAAATAATAAATAATAATAATATCACTCTTCCATTGAAGGTTCTGCTTATATTCAGTCTTCCAGACAGCAGAAAAATGTTTACATTAGCAGGAGAGATGAAACTGAGTAAAATTTATGAAATACAACACACATACATACACACACACACACACACACACACACACACACACACACACGGAGGGCCCGGGTTCAATTCCCGGCGGGGCCGAAACATTTCGAAGTGTTTCGTTACACACACAACAGGCCTAGTGTCTAATCGACATGTGCCTAGGACAAAATGGTAACTAACACACACACACACACACAAACACACAACACACACATACACTCACGCATATACAACAGGCCTAGTGTCTAATCGACAAAAGGGTAACTAACACAAGCGGGGTTACACAGGGGTCAGTCCTAGGACCGGTGCTGTTTCTAGTGTATGTGAATGGCATGACGGAAGGAATAGACTCAGAAGTGTCCCTGTTTGCAGATGATGTGAAGTTAATGAGGAGAGTTCAATGGGAGGAGGATCAGTTAGGACTACAAAGGGATCTGGACAGGCTGCAAGACTGGTCCAGCAACTGACTCCTGGAGTTCAGCCCCACCAAGTGCAAAGTCATGAAGATCGGGGAAGGGCAAAGAAGACCGCAGACGGAGTATAGTCTAGAGGGACAGAGACTACAAACCTTACTCAAGGAAAAGGATCTTGGAATGAATATAATACCGAACACATCTCCTGAGGCGCACATCAACCAAATAACTGCTGCACCATACAGGCGACTAGAAAACCTAAGAGTAGTATTCCGACATCTCAGTAAGGAGTCGTTAAGAACTCTACACCGTGTACGTCAGCCCCATATTGGAGTATGCAACACCAGTCTGGAACCCACACTTGGCCAAGCACGTCAAAAAAAATAGAAAAAGTGCAAAGGTTTGCAACGAGACTAGTCCCGGAGATAAGGGCATGTCCTACGAGGAGAGGTTAAGGGAAATGATAAAGACATATAAAATACTGAGAGGAATCGACAGGGTGAATAGAGACAGTATGTTCCAGAGAGGGAACACAGCAACAAGGGGTCACAATTCGAAGTTGAAGACTCAGATAAGTCACAGGGATGTTAGGAAGTATTTCTTCAGTCATATGGTTGTCAGGAAGTGGAATAGTTTGGAAAATGAAGTAGTGGAGGCAGGATCCATACATAGATTTAAGAAGAGGTATGATAAAACTCACGGAGAAGGGAGTGACCTAGTGGCGACCAGTGAAGAGGCGAGATCAGGCGCTATGAATCGACCCCTGGAACCACAATTAGGTGAGCACACACACGTACGTACGTTTAAAATATATGTGCTCAGTTTAAATTCAACAGATGATAGTAGGATTAGAATATAGTTAACATTTAATAGAGGTAATTTAAACATATTTCATCTGAGGGAAGAGGCAAAGAAACAAAAGAGGTTGCAATATACAACGCTCAGACAAAAATAAGAAAGAGAAGAAGTACATGTGCTAACATTAGGAATTATTCAGTTTATAGTGAAATGCAAGACTTGCTGATTTTTCTTCAAGTTTGTCAGTGCCTGATGGAGGGTTCAAGTTAACTCCGAAACTAGTCGTGAATAAATGATGTTGCAAGTAGCAGTGTTGGTTTTTACCTTCCTTATGATAATCATTTATAAAACCCGTGATTTGAGATTATGCTGGCTAAAACTAGAAGTACTCTGTGTTCATGTATAATTCTACCTAAATAAAAATATTTTACACAGTTTGCATTCAGGTTTCAAGGTAGTTTACGTGAATGGCACTTGTATAGCACAGTTTACGTGACTGGCACTTGTATAACACAGCTTACGTGACTGGCACTTGTATAACACAGTTTACGTGACTGGCACTTGTATAACACAGTTTACGTGACTGACACTTGTATAACACAGTTTACGTGACTGGCACTTGTATAGCACAGTTTACGTGACTGGCATTTGTATAGCACAGTTTACGTGACTGGCACTTGTATAGCACAGTTTACGTGACTGGCACTTGTATAGCACAGTTTACGTGACTGGCACTTGCATAGCACAGTTTACTGAGTACATCAGGACTCGAGTATCACAAGGAAATTTTCCTGATGGTAACTATAAGACTAAATCAAATGACACTATGAAGTATTTTATATTCTGTAAAACCCATGAAGCTATCGTCATAGGATCTGCAGACTTGTTTCTCTCTTCAATAGTAAACACGTTATCAAAACTAGTAATGCCAAAGCCAAACTTTTGTTGATAGCACGTTGCGTCCCACATAGCGTTGTCTTGGGTCCCCTACTACTCGTGTGCTATATCAATGATATGGTCATTAAAGTTAAATACGTACCTCTTAGTGTCTGCTGACAGCAGTGCACTCAGTGTCAAGTAAGCATGTAGGATATAGGTAACATGTTATCAACAGAACTGGAGTCATGGAGACACTACTGATAAACAGGATACTATTTCCATATTACCATACCACCCGTGGTATGGTAAGTCAATATTACTTGGATAAAAAGGTAAACAAAATTATTTTGTGGTAATATTTAACCAGAAGCGATTCTCTGCGGTGAATACGATGGTGCACCGCCGAGCAAATTGAAATTAATATCCAGCTTATATTGTAACAACGTTTTGTTCACTGTAGAGCTTGATAAAGCTCTACAACAAGCAAAAGTATTGACACAATAAAAGCTTGTTTTGCACCTATATCTTTTCATCAGCAGGATCTGAGAAGTATCTCTGGCTAGTATTTAACCTGCTCATCAGTAAAATTAATCGCAACACTGTATTTAAAGGCGACCGCCAGGATAAAGCACCTTCATACTCAGACAATGTTTGTCTACTAGGCGCACAAAACCTTATGTCTGACTCTTTCAATACCATGCAGGATATTCCAGTCATTATTGCACTCTGTTCTAACAACATATGCTAAAAACAAACAAGCTATCTTGAAGATGGGATGGTTTATCCTGGACATGACTACAAGGAAACATGTAGGTCAGGATATACAACAAAAATCATAGTGGCACATAGAACCAATAAATAAGTGGAGTGGTAGTTTGAGGTGATCAGTCCCTCTGCTTGAATTTCTAATGCAATAAATATCTGAAGCGAATCCGAATATGCACTCTAGTTTTCACACGTAAAATTATAATATCCCAATTTCTTCAGTAAAAATGGCAAACATTCCATTAAGAAATACAGTTTTGAAGTCAATCTGAAGCCTCAGTCTTGAGAATGTTCACTGTCTTAGTCCCCATCAATAAAGATACACAGGTGTTACACCCAAGTCTTAGTCACCAACTCATTGGTATTACATACCATTAATGCAATGAGACTTGCAACATTTATTTCACCATCTGATAACCATTATATTGCTCGTGTGACAGAGAACTCATTACCTGGCAGGGCCAGTAACAGTCCTCGGTTCTCTGATTATTTCCTCCAATGTGCGCTTAAGCCCCCTTGCGGGCAGGAGAGGGAAAACCTCCTTACTCATAACATGGCCATAACAAGACAGTGGTAATAACCACAGTCTTAGCCTCATATTTATACTAGGGCACTTAACTCCACTAGTTAACTTTACTGACACTTCAATGAAACTATCTCCATACTTTCTCAATATAATGTAACTGACCGCTTCATAATTTATACATCAATGACCAGCAGTAACAGTTTAGATGATCAGGCCCTGATCCACCGGGAGGTCTGGTCGAAGACATGGTCGCGGGGGCGTTGACCCTCGGAATAACCTCATTATTACTCAAGGACTGTTATCAGTATAATTATTAATGGTGTAACTAAATACTGTACTTAAAAGATTTATTATGCAATTTGTTTAAACGCTGAATTGTTTGCTATGTGAGTACAGCACAGGATAGGTAGGTTAACACTTGATAACTGGGAACTAAATCTGGCACACAAAAATATACTTGATACACAATGAGGAACTTGAACACAAGAAAATAAGGATTACAATAACTGATACAAAAACAGAATACCCATTTAGCTAATATCCACACTTCCACAGGGCAACCTTCCTAATGAATTACAGGACCACAGTTCAAGGTTCTCTTTTCAAGCAGACTTCACCCCAAGACTAACAGTCCGGCTCCTGCGAGGCTGGCTGCTGAATTCCTCCATATTCACACTCACTCACTCACCCTCTCACTCTCACTCTCACTCTCACTCTCACTCTCTCTCTCTCTCTCTCTGGCCTTGTAGGAAAGGTCACCACATATGGTTCATCTAAGACACATGGTCTCCTAGAGGCTGAAATCCAATGACACTGGATAAACCTGAGGATAAGCACTTCCGAACGAAATACTCACTCCTGTATTCTCACAAACATGTTTTTAAATAACAAACGACCATGTGTAAACTGCAGAAAATTCTATGGAATGTTTTCATCAAACTGGCCTTGCATTCTGGAGTCCATTCTATCATAAAATTTATAACTGATGGTGATTTTTAATTCCATAATTTTATCAGTCCTATTCACATCACACACTCTCTCTCTCTCTCTTTCATCTTTCACTTTTTCTTTCCCTTCCATCTTTGATACGTCCATTTCACGTCTTGCCTGTCACACTTCCCTCATTAAATTCCATGTTTATCTTCTTCACTAACCATGACTTGTTATCACACTCTTCAGTGTCTCCCGCGTCTCCCCTCATTATCACCCGGGTTCCATGAATGATGAATCAATACTCCTCAAGATTTATTACCATCTGCCATCTTTTATAATCTAAGCCAAGGACGACAGATCACTTGTCACTCCTGCACATCTTTATACATTTTCTGTGAATTGTCATTTATAATACCAATTATATCAGGTGAAACGTTGGTAGACAGAAACCGTCCAAGGAGATATAAAATTAAAGCCTGTTAAATGTTTCACACACTGGTAGACTATAGACAGCAACCGTACAAGGAGGTACTACTCTTGTCATGTTAGTTTGAAACACAAACCTGTTAAATACTTTGCACTCTGGTAGTAGTTCTGTAGACAGCAAATATGCAGGAAGATTATATTGTTAAATGTGTGTGGAATTAAAGCCTATTAAATGTTTTGACTCTGGCATTACTGCTTTGTCTTTTCATTTTATTTTACAATAATGGCAAATCTTACAAATTTCTTACATTAAATATTCACTGATCTCTAAACAATTTTTGCTCTTGTGGTATTTCCTCAACAATTTAAGACAACTTGTCTGAGACCGAGTCGCGGGGGCGATGATCCAAGGAACCAATGACTAATAGGAGATAATAAATATAATAATAATGTATACTATTATTTTCATTATTATTATTACATTCATGTGGGAGGCGGAGGAGTCCATCATTATTCCCTAGGACTACTCAGCGGCTAAGAGCTAACGATCAAATAAGTTTGCAGTGGCTGGTGGACCACCTTCACACCTTACGTACACCAACCAGCCTCCTGAGCTGCCACTTTCCACTACTTAGCACTCATAATGGAAAAAAATACTACCACACCTACCGCACGAGAATGTATGCATACACCTGCCATGTAAACAAGTGGTGGGAGCTTGAACTTCATGATCACGTAAAACAAAAAAAAACACATACCTTATTGCCAGGTAACCATTAAGTTAAAAGTGGTTGAGACACTTATCTTTTACTCCTTCCTTCCTTTCCTTCTCACCCCACCCCCCTTCGTCACCTCTTTAACCCCTTTCCTACCCTCCCATCCCTCTTCCTCCTCCCCATCACAGGTTGTCAAATATCCCAAGAAAGGTAATACTGTGACTATAATTCTCTCTTCTTACTCAGATTTCTGTGCTATAACTTGAAAATGCCTCTTCTGATCGATTTCAAACTGTCAGCACTCATGTATTTTCCTCAAATAAAGGTTTTCATTGTTAATGTTATTGCAGTTTTGTTACACAGATAAGGATAAAGTTTCCGTGCGGTAGCTGTAGAATGCCTTCACTTATATGCTTCAAACTTTCGATGCTGGTATATTTTTACTTTCGATTAAAATTAGACTCTGTCGGGGCTAATTTGCACATTTTACTTTAATTTTATTCCTTATGCTATGTATTGTGTGTGCCAGCAGCTGTGCATTCCCCTTCCCCCCAACCCCGAAAAAACAATTAATTACTACAGAAGTTGAGAGAATTAAAATCGAACAGCAAAATAAATGATTACATTCACTGGGAGAGGAAATGCTAAACCTGTCTGGGTCATACAGCACCAGGTTGGAGCCAGGGAAGGAGTGAGGAGACCATCGCTGGTCATACAGCACCAGGTTGGAGCCAGGGAAGGAGTGAGACCATCGCTGGTCATACAGCACCAGGTTGAAGCCAGGGAAGGAGTGAGGAGACCATCGCTGGTCATACAGCACCAGGTTGAAGCCAGGGAAGGAGTGAGGAGACCATCGCTGGTCATACAGCACCAGGTTGGAGCCAGGGAAGGAGTGAGGAGACCATCGCTGGTCATACAGCACCAGGTTGAAGCCAGGGAAGGAGTGAGGAGACCATCGCTGGTCATACAGCACCAGGTTGGAGCCAGGGAAGGAGTGAGGAGACCATCGCTGGTCATACAGCACCAGGTTGGAGCCAGGGAAGGAGTGAGGAGACCATCGCTGGTCATACAGCACCAGGTTGGAGCCAGGGAAGGAGTGAGGAGACCATCGCTGGTCAGAAAGTAAAGTGAAAATGCACCTGGTGCTGAAATTTTTAATTATTATTTATAAGCAATGCGAACATTTTTTTTTATCGCTGTCTTTATAAATTAACATTACTTACAAGAATTTATATTTGATGTGTTTGAATGTGTGATACTCCATGATACATGCACAATGACACATTACAAAACTTACATCAATCTCTCTACACTCTCATAAAGCTCCTGGGCTTTATGAGTGTTAATCTACATATGAAAGTATACCAATGGTAGAATATACACCGACAAGTTAACAAGACAATGTGCGGTTATGACATTTTTTGAGAAGACATTTGGTCGTCTCAAGAAAGGCGTGAGACGAGACGTAGACACGTTACGTGTCAATTGTCATATTTCAACTGTTCAAGGTTCCGTAAACAGTCACCGATTTGACTGTTTTTACAACGGTACCATGTTGCCTGTGGTTAAGAGGACGAGCTCGACCAAGTAAAATAAAATTCTTTAAACACAGGATGGGTCAGAAGATCAACTGTAGTGTTAGTCAATATAGTTATATGAAACAGCACTCATGTCTGGCCAGATGAAATTTGGCCATTGTTTCTGAAATTAAAAATGCTACTGACTAATAAATTTCTTCGTCTCTTGGTGCTAATCTCCAGCTCCCGGCCCTCTTGGGAGCCTTGAATTATAACTAGAAGGTCTCTTACAGAAGTTATAATTACATTAGCATTTATTGTAGTAGTAGTAGTAGTAGTAGCGTATTTAGAATGAGACATTCAATTAAGACAGAATGTTCACTAACAAACTATAAAAATTGTTGAATGTGTTGTCATTAAAGTTATCACGTAAGTGTACCAGGCAAATCGTGTTTTTAAAACACTTGTTTAATGTCTTGTTTAATACGCCGTCTACTGTACGCTGAATGTTGACCTATAGTTTTTTTCCAGTACATGACGTTGATTTGAATGTATAGTGTTTGTTATAAAAAGTCCTGTTATGTTAATATCCTTCTTCTACTTATACTTTAAACAAACACAATGAGTTACAATTAAGTATGAATTATCTACGAGTTGCTTTTTTAGGAGCGCCATAATAGTTTTATTATTAGTAGTAATAATAGCAACAGAAGTATTAGCTGTGGTTGTTGTTCATGCATAATCATGGTAAATCACTGACATGTTTACCTGTCTCATGTTGACCTATTCATTTATGTCGGTGGCTTTGAGTGGGTCACGACAGTAGTGACCACTGGCTCACCTGCCAGACTCTGTAGTCTAGAGTACAACATTAGTGTTACACCTGGAGTATACCTGGAGGTTATACCTGAAGGTTATACCTGGAGTATACCTGGAGAGGGTTTCGGGGGTCAACGCCCCCGCTGCACGGTCTGTGACCAGGCCTCATGGTGGATCAGAGCCTGATCAACCAGGCTGTTACTGTTGGGCAGCAGGCAACCCGACGAACGAACCACAGCCCGGCTGGTCAGGTACTGATTTTAGGTGCTTATCCAGCGCCTTCTTGAAGACACCCAGGGGTCTATTGGTAATCCCCCTTATGTATGCTGGGAGGTAGTTGAACAGTCTTGGGCCCCTGAGTACAAGTACAAGATTACGACTAACAGAGTCCAGTACCCCATCGAGTGAAGACTCTTGCTGCATACTCAAGTAAACTTGTATATATAAGAGGAAAAAATCTGCGTTGTGTATACGATACACCTGAAACACCTGACTACGTTCACTGACGAGTCGCCGTCTCGAGACGGCGACTCGTTGTGATACCACGTTTCACCCAAGGATAAGCTTTATCAAGTATGATTAAGCCCAACCCGAATGGATAAATCCCAACCTTGGGCGAAACGTTCTGTTAAAAGGATTATCTGCTACCAATGTCTATTTCCACTTGTCGGATTTTGCTACTGGGGTTTAACAGTCTAACACAGACACGAGGAGACACTTACAGAGGAACGAGTTAGGTAGTAGTAGTTGCTGTCACTTAAGCCCACGCTTATGGCAGTAGTAATAGTAGTAGTAATAGTGGCAGTAGTAGTAATAGTGACAGTAGTAGTAACAGTAATAGTAGTAGTAACAGTAGTAATAGTAGTAATAGTAACAATAGTAGTAGTAGTAACAATAGTAGTAGTAGTAACAATAGTAGTAGTAGTAGTAACAATAATAGTAGTAGTAGTAGTAACAATAGTAGTAGTAGTAGTAACAATAGTAGTAGTAGTATCAATAGTAGTAGTAGTAACAATAGTAGTAGTAGTAGTAACAATAATAGTAGTAGTAGTAGTAACAATAGTAGTAGTAGTAGTAACAATAGTAGTAGTAGTAACAATAGTAGTAGTAGTACTAGCAGCAGCACTAACAGAGCACTGTGCCCTTGTACGTCACTCAGCCTTCATAACCATAAAAATAAACAACGCAATAAAAACATACAATGAAAACAAAGAGCATAAACTCTCAACACAAATGAATAAAAAGTTAAAACCAGCAGTAATTAAAAAAAAACATCCATTATATTGTTATTGACAAACAGGTGAAAGTTGTGGGAGGTGGCGCGTGGTGGCAGCTCTGAGAGCTAATGTCGCTCGACGGGTATCACAACATTATATTAATTTATTCAGGGGGGAGCGCTAAACCCGTATATGTCATATAGCGCCTGGAGAATAGGTGGTTGTCAGGTCTGTAATAATGTGGGTAGAATTACCGAGAATATGTTAGGTAAAAGGACACAGGTGCATCTAATGTGACATTTTATTGTGGCAATGTTTCATGAACGTTGCCACAATGTCACATTACTTGTAACTGTGTCCTTTCAGGTAATCAACTTTTGGCTTGAATAAAGAGGATAGCTGCGAATCCTTGGATCAAGAGCCATTCCCAGGAACAAGCATCCCTCCTGAAGGACGTATTCATCTCAAAATATGGTTCAGCGTCTGACCTGTAGGGGTCTTACAGCCCCTGGGAAATGCGGGGCAATCAAACTGATCCAGAGGAAGAGCAACTTGAATTCGTTGGATCAAGAGTCTTTTTACCCACTGAGACCGGAAGATCTCCCAAATATTAACGCTTCTTTTGCATGCTTTTGATGCAGAATTGGTAAGGTGTAGGTGTGTGTGTGTGTGTGTGTGTGTGTGTGTGTGTGTGTGTGTGTGTGTGTGTGTGTGTGTGTGTGTGTGTGTGTTAATTAACGTCCTTACATAAACGATCATTCATGTCATTGAAACTTTCATTATACACATGAATGGTCGAGTCAGTTGTATGATCTACTTTACCTGCTTCACCATGTAACTGCTGGTTGCATCTCTTTAACCTGTTTCACCGTGAAACTGCTGGTTACGTGGTTTTAACCTGCTTCACCATACAACTGATGGTTGTGACTAACCTGCTTCACCATGTAACTGCTGGTGCCCCGTTACCTGGTGGCTAAAGCTCTCGCTTCACACGGCGAGGGTCTAGGTTCGATTCCCAGCGAGGGAAGAAACATTGGGCGTGTTTCTTCACACCAGTTGTCAATGTTCACCCATTAGTAAAATGGGTACCTGGGAGTTAGTCGACTGGTGTGGGTCGCATCCTGGGACAAAACTGACCTAATTTGCGGGAAATGCTCAGCATAACAAGCGGCTTTCTATATAGTAGTATGTCATTGATGTCAGCTAGGCCTGTATACCTTGTACATGTACTTGTAGTAAATAAAGATGTATTATTATTATTGTGTGTCTTTAACCTACATCACCATACAACTGCTGGTTGTGACATTTACCACTGAGTCTCTGATCACAAATTTAAGCAGGTCAAATAAAATGCTGCTTCTTGTCCGAGAGAGAAATGGTAATAGGGAGTCAGTGACTTGATGTGTGACTACGTGGGGAAAGCTGGGAGGGGGACCTGAAGGGAAAGCTGAGAGGGGGACCTGAAGGGAAAACTGGGAGGGGGACCTGAAGGGAAAGCTGGGAGGGGGACCTGAAGGGAAAGCTGGGAGGGGGACCTGAAGGGAAAGCTGTGAGGGGGACCTGAAGGGAAAGATGGGAGGGGGACCTGAAGGGAAAGCTGGGTGGGGGACCTGAAGGGAAAGCCGGGAGAAAAAGATGGGAGAGGAAGCTGTGAGGGAAAGCTGAAACAGGGAGTTGTTAGGGTTGGGTGAAAGGGAACGTCCAGGAAGCAGCTGGGGGTTCCAGGATTAGTCGTAGCTAAATGACGATCCAGGCAGTGGCTAAGATACTATGTCATCCTTGAAGCTGTTGAGTATATCAGGCGAAAGACTGTAACAAGTGTAAATACTAAGGCAGTCAACATACTCACACTGTAACAAGTGTTAATACTATGACAGTCAACACACTCACACTGTATCAAGTGTTAATACCGAGACTGTAAGCACTCGCACTATAACAAGTGTGAAGACACACACAGGGATGTTAGGAAGTATTTCTTCAGTCATAGAGTTGTCACGAAGTTAATTAATCTGAAAAGTGATGTAGTGGAGGCAGGATCCACACATAGCTTTAAGAAGAGGTATGATAAAGCTCACGGAGCAGGGAGAAAGTGATCTAGTAACGACCAGTGAAGAGGCGGGGCCAGGAGCTGTGAATCGACCCCGGGAACCACAATTAGGTGAGTACACACATAGCGACCTGTTGCTGATATATCAATTTTAGGTTGATCTCCAAGAAAATTTCAGAAACTGTTGATCTTGACTCTAAAGTATGAATAATATTTATAAATAATATTTTAAACAATTTCAATCTACATAAAAAGTAAATAAATAACAATATAAGTAAACTAACCAAGTGAGACACAATAAACTATATTAATTTATCTAATAAATTTTATTATAATTCTCGGAAACTATTCTTTTTTAGAAATAATATAATTTTTTTTACAATATTGTATCGAGATTTATGCAAGCACCACGAAGCATCTATTTAATAATTTAAATGTAAACGATAAAATCATAATTTACATCATCATTAATGAATATATTTAAATAATATTTTTCATGTAGAATTATTCATGCCAAGTGCGCTCTAGCTTATAACCAAAGAATCATTTTTTAATTAATTGTGCTAATTTTGCTACCATCATCTGCCTCCCTGATGAGACATCAGACTGCAGCTAGTAGACCAATACAGGTTCAGCCATTAATTAAATGCAGTCGATCAACAATTTGTCATTTTTTCATTCAGTCGTGATTATGGTTAGTAGCAATCGAGGGTGAACCTTTAAAACTACACAAGCGACTGGATTAAAACCCAGGAGTGACTTGAACAACTGAACAACGTACACATACCTGAGGGCATTAAGCCTGCGCTCTTACAAAAGACGAGAGGTCGAAAATAAACAATCCAAGATAGAGGAAAGTTCAGGAAAAAGGACACGAATGCCAACACTAGGACGCCTTTGCTGAACATGTTTCGATCCTGAGACACTGATCACTTCAAATGCCTGAGGAGTACAACAGAGAGCATGGGAAGAGAACAGTAGTGAAATGAGATACAAGACGGCGACTCACCCCTCTGCTACTCTCACCCCTGCCCTTACATACATCCTGTATTCTTTCATATTCATCACGTATTTGAAGTGATCAAGGTCCCAGGCCCGAAACGCCTTCAATAAAGGTTTCCCAAGTGTGTGCATTCGTGTCCACTTTGGCTATGCAACTGACTCAAGCGAGGCTTCGAACTGGCGACATTTGAACTGCATTCTTACTGCATGAGGAAGTTTCACAAGAAGCACTGAGCAGTGCTGGGAAGTGACACTCACACCTGGCATTGTAAAACTGTGTCCGTAGTATAACTAAACCTGTAGAAAAAGAAAAGAAAAAAGAAAAGAAAATAAAAGACCTGGATTACATAAACATGATAAACAGGAACAGGACAAGGAAATACATAAACAAGAGAACCAGGAACGAGGGCAAGGAAAAATTCACAAGAATAATACCAAAAACGAAGACTGGGAAATCAATCAGCAACGAGGACAGGAACATACACAAAAACAAAACCAATAACAAGGGCTGGGAAAACAAGTACCAAAACTAGGAAATACATGTGAACAAGAACCAGGAAGAAGGACGTAAGTTTAATAAGAGAGGCGGAGAGGAAAATCAATAATGACACTGCTGTGACGGTAAAAAGAGAAGTAATACTTCTCAACAGTCACATAAGATGGAACACGACCATAACATACCAAGTTATACGACACAAGTTGTCAGAGCGATTTTTCACAGAAACTGGGTAGTATGAGCGGTGTTAAGACACATTCCAGAAATTTATAGAGGGTTAGGTTTCAAAGTGTTTATTCTCTAAATTCCGCTGTGTTTGTGTACTCACATGCCAAGCCCATGTTGACACTTTACAGATCGCTTGTTCTATCTAGGCTGGAATATTGCTGCACACTAACTGCACCTTTCAAGGCGGGTGAAATTGCTGACCTTGAAAATGTGCAGAGAACATTCACGGCACGCATAACTGCGATAAACCACCTCAATTACTGGGAACGCTTGAAGTTCCTAAACCTGTACTCCCTAGAACGCAGGCGGGAGAGATACATTATTATATACACATGGAAAATTCTCGAGGGCTTAGTACCAAACTTGCACACGAAAATCACTCCCTACGAAAGCAAAAGACTCGGCAGGCGATGTAACATCCCCCCAATGAAGAGCAGGGGTGCCACTAGCACGTTGAGGGACACCACAATAAGTGTCAGGGGCCCAAGATTGTTCAACTGCCTCCCAGCATACATCAGGGGGATTACCAACAAACCCCTGGCTGTCTTCAAGCAGGCACTGGACAGGCACCTAAAGTCGGTACCTGACCAGCCAGGCTGTGGTTCGTACGTTGGACTGCGTGCGGCCAGCAGTAACAGCCTGGTTGATGAGGCTCTGGTCCAACATGAGGCCTGGTCACAGACCGGGCCGCGGGGGCGTTGACTCCTGGAATTCTCTCCAGGTAAACTCCAGGTAAACATCACCTATTTGTACTCCTCTGTTTGTGACTGCAAAGGTAGAATTAACGCTCTTGCCCATGCTTCTTAAACTGCTACTGGATTCACATTACCTCCTGGCTTCATGAGTCCTGTCCATACCTGTTCTTAAAACTATGCATAAATCCTGACTCTTTCCCTTCGTTGGCCAATTCATTCAACTGGCTGATCACTCCGAAGGTGAAAAAATGCTTCCTGACATCCCTGTGACTCATCTTTGTTAACTTTCAATGTTGCCCTCGTGTACTTGTTTCTCAACACCCTTCCTCTGTCCACCACAGGGGCAGGTTCGAGAGGTTATTTGGTTGAGCTTACTTTATCCCCGAGTCTGTACTACGTTTCTGGTCTTCTTAGCCCTTCCACAATTTTATTAAACTTGCACCTGCTGGGGTTGAACTCCAATAACCACTTGTCATGCCAAGCATGCAGCTTATTCAGGTGCATTTATAGCCTTTCCTATTCCTCTCCTGTTTTTATTCTCAGTTTCACATAAGCAAACAAGGAAACATCAATCACTTGTCTGGATTGCCCGGTCAAATGCGTCTTCCTGGGCACAATTACCTTCCTATTAGGTATTCATTGATTCATTATAGTGCTTTATTTGCTCCTCCAATTTTTATCCTAGTCTCCTACGCGGTACTCTCTTAAATGCCTTCGTATAGTCCAAGAAAATTCTGTTCACCAATTCCCTTCCTTCCTTCTCCCCCCCCCCCTCTCTCTATCTCTCTCTCTCTCTCTCTATCTCTCTCTCTCTCTTTCACTTCTGCTACCTTGTAATTTAACTGAAGCAGGATTATGAGGCATTACCATATCTAACATCGTGTTGGCTGCTGTTTATAAAAATATTTTTTTCAGGTGCTCCGACAGTCATTTTTCTTGTCTTATATCTTACATAGTATACATATCAGTAACAATGACCTGTAGTTTAATGGCTGTAGTTTAATGGTGTCTGCCATCTATAGCAGTTGTCAGTAAGTTTATTCAAGTATACACAAATATAGTTACATAGATTATCATCCATAGCAGCATATGTGTAGAGAACCCAGAATCAAGTGACATGTAGATTTTAGCTAGCAGTGCACACAGTGCTTCTGCTCCCTTTTTCAGAACCCCTGGAGAAAGAATGCTTGCTCTCACTGCCTTAAATGTATCTAATTTACTTAGTGGTTTCTTCACCTATTTTCCTGGTGTATTGTATCAGGTACTTGTTGATGTTATCTTTGTCTGCTAGTGTTCGTGTTTCCACCTAGACAACGCTCTTAATTAAATCTTACGATGAGCTTCTCGCCAACTTCCTGGTCTTCTCCTATGACATCTTCTTCCTTCTTCAGTCTTATTACTTGGTCCTTTACTGTCATCTTCCTTCTGATGTTACTGTATAGAAACTACGATTCAGATTTGGTTATTGATGCTATGTCGTCCTCAAGTTGTCCTTCAACCTTTCTTTTCACCCATCCTTATCTCTTCTTATGCTCACTTGTTTTCTAATGGCCTATACTCACTATTTTTTTCGCATACTCTTGAACTTTAGCTTTTGCTATTTCTATATTTCTGGGCAAATCATGAGTTCTTTTTATATTCTGACTTTTCTTTTGAGTATGAATTTTCCTCTCTGCCTTCTGATACTTTCAGCTAAATGCTCAATTATCTCATTCGTTCTCTCTCATTCCAACTCCATTTCTCACTGGACTATACTCAAGAATTCTCTCTACCTGTGTAATCTCATTTTAATGTTTTTCGTCTTTCCCCCGATATGGTTCCATATTTTGTTCCCACAATGTAACTGAAATTCAGTACAGTATGGTCGATAACACCCAGGGACCGCTCATATTCTCTCACCTACGTTGGATTAACGTTGGGTGAATACTTGGCCCAACTTTGCTGGTTCATCCTCCCTCTCTCCCTTCTCTCTCTCTCTCTCTCTCTCTCTCTCTCTCTCTCTCTCTCTCTCTCTCTCTCTGGTTGTATGCTTGACATGTTGATATAAAATTTTCTATCAGCCCTCCATGTTTCCGAGATCCCAGTTCTCTCGGTATATTTCCTAAACTCTCTCTCATAACCACAAGGTTTACATTATGCGTTCTCTCTGCTGCTTCTGCCATGGATTCCATGATTTTGTTGTTGCAATTCTGTCTCATTCTGCTATTTAGTGGTTGGTTGTATATCACTCCTATCGTGTCCTTGGGTCACCCACTCTTTAGAGTGCCTATGGAGTTATTTGACCCCCTTTTATTCCTCTTATATCTTACAAATTTCACCGTTTTCTGATAATGCAATTCCGTCCCTCCTCTGTTCCCTTAATCCTTCCTCAAGAATTTGACATCTTACCGGGTATATTACAACTGCTATCTCTCTCTTATTCATCTCTGAAAGTTCAGGGATGTCTGGAGGTTGCCTCTGCTATTCGCTCGCTACATTCGTCACTCTTTGTTATTTCGTTTGTGTTCGTGTACCGATTCTCATTGTCTTGGTTTCCTGATCCTTGCCAGTGGGTCAAGTGGATCGAATGGAAAGCAGAGAGAAGTGGGGGTCGGGGATTTAGGTGAGGGATAGGGATAATTGTGGGGAAATTCTGTTGCTGGAATGGGGTCAGGACTGTGGGTGAGGTGGGAGGATGGAAGGGCATGGTTGGCTTTAAGGTAATGTGTTTGATTAGCATGGTGTTTGATCTTTAACATACTAAGTTATCAGCGTATAAATGAGCTAGGATAAACGATAGAATAAGCCATGATGAACGATGCAGTAAACCAGGATGAACAATGATAAACAAACTTCATGCTGGATGCATGATGTTTGTAGGACTGTATGGTCCAGTGGTTAGAGCGTCGTGAACTTTGACTGGTTTCCCATGAAGAGTGCCAAAGTAGCACAGAATCAATCCCCGACCATGCCGCAGTTTATTAATGATTCAATACCACTTGTTTCGTGGTTGCATTAAAATAAATATATATATATATATATATATATATATATATATATATATATATATATATATATATATATATATATATATATATATATACATAGTTTTAAGAAGAGGTATAATGAAGCTCATGGAGCAGGAAGAGTGACTCGGTAGCGACCACTGAAGAGGCGGGGGCCAGGAGCTGTGGATCGACACCGGCAACCACAACTAGGCGAGTACACCCACACATACATACATACATACATTCACATTTATTCACGCTCGCTTCGGTTGTGTGTGTGTGTGTACTCGCCTAATTGTACTCACCTAATTGTGGTTGCAGGGGTCGAGACTCAGCTCTTGGCCCCGCCTCTTCGCTGTCCGCTACTGGGTCTCTGCTCTCCCTGCTCCATGAGCTTTATCATACCTTGTCTTAAAACTATGTATGGTTCCCGCCTCCACTATATCGTTTGCTAGACTATTCCACTTCCTAACTACTCTATGGCTGAAGAAATGCTTCCTAACATCCCTTTGACTCATCTGAGTCTTCAGCTTCAAGTTGTGTCCCCTTGTTTCTGTGTTCCCTCTCTGGAACATCCTGTCACTATCTACCTTGTCAATATCTACCTTGTCAATGTGTGTGCGCGCGTGCGCGCGCATATATATATATATATATATATATATATATATATATATATATATATATATATATATATATATATGCGCGAGCGCGCGCACACAACCGAAGCGAGCGTGAATAAATGTGAATGTATGTATATATGTACGTATGTGTGTGTGTACTCGCTTAGTTGTGGTTGCCGGGGTCGATCCACAGCTCCTGGCCCCGCCTCTTCAGTGGTCGCTACTGAGTCACTCTTCCTGCTCCATGAGCTTCATCATACCTCTTCTTAAAGCTATGTATGGATCCTGCCTCCACTACATCACTTCCCAGACTATTCCACTTCCTGACAACTCTGTGACTGAAGAATTACTTCCTAACATCCCTGTGATTCATCTGAGTCTTCAACTTCCAAATATGACCCCTTGTTGCTGTGTCCCATCTTTGGAATATCCTGTCTATGTCCACCTTGTCAATTGCTCTCATTGTTTAATATGTCGTTATCATATCCTCCTTATCTCTCCTCTCCTCCAGTGTCGTCAGGTCGATTTCCCTCCTCGAAAGACATGCCCCTTAGCTCCGGGACTAGTCTTGCTATTTCCTTACATGCTTGGCTAGGTGTGGGTTCCAAACTGGTGCTGTATACTCCAATACACGCCTGTGTGTGTACTCACCTAGTTGTGGTTGCAGGGGTCGATTCATAGCTCCTGGCCCCGCCTCTTCACTGGCCGCTATTGGGTCACTTTCCCTGCGCCATGAGCTTTATCATACCTCTTCTTAAAGCTATGAATGGAACCTGCCTCCACTACATCGCTTCCCAAACTAGTCCACTTCACGAAAACTCTGTGACTGAAGAAATACTTACTAACATCCCTGTGATTCATCCGAGTCTTCAACTTCCAAATGTGTCCCCTTGTTGCTGTGTCCCATCTCAAACATTCTGTCTCTGTCCACCTTGTCAATTCCTCTCAGTATTTTATATGTCGTTATCATGTCCCCCCTATCTCTCCTGTCCTCCAGTGTCGTCAGGTCGATTTCCCTTAACCTCTCCTCGTAGAACATACCCCTTAGCTCCGGGACTAGTCTTGTTGCAAACCTTTGCACTTTATCTAGCTTCTTTACGTGCTTGGCTAGGTGTGGGTTCCAAAGTGGTGCTGCATACTCCAATATGGGCCTAACGTACACAGTGTACAGGGTCCTGAACGATTCTTTATTAAGATGTCGGAATGTTGTTCTTAGGTTTGCTAGGCGCCCGTATGCTGCAGCAGTTATTTGGTTGATTGCGCCTCATATGTGCCTGGTGTTATACTCACCCCAAGATCTTTTTCCTTGATTGAGGTTTGTAGTCTCTCGCCCCCTAGACTACTCCGTCTGCGGTCTTCTTTGCCCTTCCCCAATCTTCAAGACTTTCCACTTAGTGGGGTTGAACTCCAGGAGCCAGTTGCTGGACCATTCCTGCAACCTGTCCAGATCCCTTTGTAGTTCTGCCTGGACTTCATTCGATTGAATTCTTCTCATCAACTTCACGTCATCTGCAAACAGGGACACTTCTGAGTCTATTCCTTCCGTCATGTCGTTCACAAATACCAGAAACAGCACCGGTGCTAGGACTGACCCCTGTGGAACCCCGCTCGTACAAGCTCCCACTCTGACACCTCATCACGTACCATGACTCGCTGTTGTCTTCCTGACAGGTATTGCCTGGTCCTCCAGTTTTTGCACTAACCTCTTGTGTGGAACTGTGTCAAACGCCTTCTTACAGTCCAAGAAAAAATGCAATCTACCCACCCCTCTCTCTCTTGTCTTACTGCTGTCACCCTGTCATAGAACTCCAGTATGTTTGTGACACAGGATTTCCCGTCCCTGAAACCGAGTGTGTGTGTGTGTGTGTGTGTGTGTGTGTGTGTGTGTGTGTGTGTGTGTGTGTGTGTGTGTGTGTGTGTGTGTGTGTGTGTGTTGATCTGTCTCCCAGCAATCCTCGCCATAAGAGTCGTGCCTCGCATGTCGTAGTATCAAGTTGCTCTTTGATGAGGCTGACAGAGTTCCTATGAGTGATCATCCACTGACATTCCTACTTAAAAGATATAGGAATACTAGGTTAAAAATAACGTGAAGAGCGGAGGAAGAGTAGTGGAAACGGAGGAGGAAAATGAGGTGAGGGAGTACAGTTAACGTAGAGAAGGATGAAAAGATGACGGTGAAAGAGGAGAAAGATGAAGAGGAGAGATAGCAGAAGAGAAATGTGAGAAAACAATTTTCGGAAAGGTGGAAGAAAAAAGCATTATATTTGGAAAAATCCGCTAAAAACGTGCGAGTCACCCAAAAGAGGAGGAAATGAAGAGGCTGCTTCACGGTGCTGGCAGACACACATCTGGTACCGCGGTGCTTCAAGAAGGTTGGCAGAGATACTTCTGGTACCAAGGTGCTTCAAGAAGGTTGGCAGAGATACTTCTGGTACCACGGTGCTTCAAGAAGGTTGGCAGAGATACTTTTGGTACTACGGTGCTTCAAAAAGGTTGGCAGAGTACCAGCTCTATCCCAGAGTGATTGAGTGTGCCTCATAACACTAAGGATTATTAACAAATAACTGGGAAAAGTTTGGCTGTGAGAGGAACATTTTTTTCTCCGACTTAGCGGTCGGAGTACCGAGCCTGCACCACTCCTTGCACGAAATAACTCCCATAAACTTAACGCTTCATTTAAAAATTATAATTATAAACAAATACTGACCATAAAAATGTCATTCAGTGCGCATTAAGTGATAGTGGAAGAATAGCCATTAAGCTTAATTACCTTGACAATACTAAGAAAACTTCACATCTCACGTTAAAGTCTTTTATAAAATACTTATAAAAGTTTAAACACGAAAGAGAGAATAAATCTGATATATAAAACCGGAAGAGTTTAGATTTCAAGGTTTGCCCAGAAGGTCGAGTTTATTTGAGCACCGTCTTGCCTCTTGTGAGAGAACACAGCACCATAAAGACGGGGCATGGAGCCTCCAAGACTTTATTCGCCAGGACAATGCCAAGAGAAACGCGAAAAGATTTTTATTCCATTCGCAAATGTGCTAATGTAATAGGCATACGCGCGCACACACACACACACGCGCACACACACACACACGCGCACACACACGCACACACACACAGTGATCTTCTGGAGTAGAACAGAACAAAAACGACAAGAGCTGGAATATTTTAAAAACTGTATTAGGGACTTATCAACGAAGAAACGACACCAAGACCATTGATCTATTTCTTTGCTAACAAAATTGGTAATTCCCCTTGATCAGGGGTAGTGATCGTGTTTGTCAGAAGAAATAGAAACAATTTCTCTTCATGCGGGTCTTCGTCATATAGCTCATAGGAGCTTTTGATCAATGAACGATGCCTTCCGCTGGTTTACCTGAAGTATCACAAAATGCGATGGTGCCCTGTGGCCTGGTGGCTAAAGCTCTCGCTTCACACGGTGAGGGAGTGGAAGCACTGGGCGTGTGTCCTTACACTGGTTGTCTATGTTCACCCATCAGTAAAATGGGTACCTGGGAGTTAGTCGACTGGTGTGGGTCGCATCCTGGGACAAAACTGACCTAATCTGCCCGAAATGCTCTGCATAACAAGGGACTTTCTATATAGTAGTATGTCACTGATGTCAGCTAGGCCTGTATGCCTTGTACATGTACTTGTAGAAATAAAGATATTATATTATTATCATGGCAGCCTCACCACACTACAAAATATAAATACAAAGCATTAATATCTTAGGATTGTTGACTTGGCTTCCACGATCGGTTGGTTCATTGGGTGTAAAGCAGGGGTAATAAAACCTAGGCTTGCGGCAACATGCGGCCCGAAACTGTCTAACAAGAGTTAAGTTTTTTTTTTTTTAATTCAAAACAGATAAGCGAGATCCCGGCATTTCTGCTGTGTGCTGGAATGAGTGATCTGTCAAATGATATAGTCTGCCTCTGGCTCGTCTCGTGTGATATGACCTTCAAGACGCTGGTAGTGGGTGACCTCAGATCCTCTACTTAGGTCAACACAACGGTACTTTACTGAGAAGCACATCAGTCTCTCCTGTGTATTTAACCCATGAGGAAACTGCTGGATTTATCAGAATTTTACATCTCAATTTTGGGGAAAAAATGTACCTCCACGTCAATGTATATTATTTTAAAATTGAGTTCATAGCAGTAAATTTACTGTTTTAAGGCAACCATTCAAATAAGAACGCTTAGTGTGGCGAGGAAATATAGCAGTGTTGAAAAGTTACAATCAACACTTTTATTTTCACTGTAAGAGTGTAAATAAATGTAAGAACTTTTCAGACAAGAAAATAAAACCTGATGAAATGGTAGTTGGAATACCCAAACAAAAATTATTTTTTTACAAAATAACTCGCACCATTCTCTAAAAGAGAATTTATAATGCATAATTCACTCGTCATTAACCTAATGTTCAAGAAAAAAAGATATGAGAAACTAAACTTCTCAAGGAAAACAACTGAAGACAGTGCAAAAAAATATTCATGTGCTAGTAAGAGGTAAAGCTTTTTTGGTATTTTTTTTTCAAAGGAACTATGAAAGTTATGAAGTAACACTGACACCCAAGTTGATAATTTCATGATAAGCTAAGGTGATAATTTCATGATAAGCTAAGGTGATAATTTCATGATAAGCTAAGGTGATAATTTCATGATAAGCTAAGGTGATAATTTCATGGCTCGGTTGGCAGCGCACTCGATTCACATGCTGAGTGTCTGTTTCGATTCCCGGCATGGGTAGAAACGTTGGTCATGTTTCCTTACACCTACTGCCCCTGTTCACGTAGCAATAAGTAGGTACCTGAGTGTTAGTCAACAGCTGTAGGTGGCATCCTTGGGGGTGGTAGTATACCTTACGATAGGCTTTGAAATAAGCTGAGATACGATAACACCTCTTAACCTGTAAAACTGATCTGTGTAGAAAAAAAAGAGCTGGCATTGCATGTGCAGTTGCTGCAGTTACTTGAGACAAGAGAAACGTGTTTCTTCATATTAGGATTATAATAGACAAACCTGGTGAATGTTACCAATGATGAAAAGCCAAAATTGTTGAGCTGCTGAAAAGAATTCACGACCGAGTGGATGATAGAATGCAGAAGAGAACATAATTTTCAGACACTATTATTCACCGAGCACTTGGTAAGAATGCTGCGAGATCAGGGCAAAGCGGTGGCCACGATAACAGTATATCAATAAGAAGTTTAAACCACACATTTTATAATAGATAACTGGTTCAGAGAAACGACAGGTTGGTGTATTAGACACTAGAGCAACACTTGGGTATCTATTGTGGAAACGTTTCTCAGTTAAGATACCCAGGTGTTGCCTAAGTGTCTAATTCGTCATTAAATATCGTTGTTGGAAGAAGTAAAACCGGAAAAAAATCAATGTTATTAGTTACACAACTTATATGTCGTGACGAATAGGTAAAACTGGTCAGTTAGCAAAAACTCATTTAAAATAAAGTTCTTTCTAATTTTTTCTCTTATACGTTTAAAGAATTTTTTTCCTTTATGTTAATGTAAAAATTAATAATTTTGTACCAAAGAACCTTACCTAACATTATAACAAGCTCAATTTAATTTAGCCTAATCCAACTAAATATATTTTTGATAAGTTTAAAGTACATATAACGAATTAATAAATTTTACATTTTCATTTATATTCTGCAAGTTTTGTCTGCCAATGGAAGTAACTGCTTACGCCAGGCTTGAAATGTATTGTCTACACTTGGGTCATTAAAAAATGTATTGTCTACACTTGGGTCATTAAAAAATGTATTGTCGACACGTGGGTCATTAAAAAATGTATTGTCGACACGTGGGTCATTAAAAAATGTATTGTCGACACGTGGGTCATTAAAAAATGTATTGTCGACACGTGGGTCATTAAAAAATGTATTGTCTACACGTGGGTCATTAAAAAATGTATTGTCTACACGTGGGTCATTAAAATTGCATGTTACCTGTACACCACCGGTCAAGTATAACTTAATCCATAAAATAGGGATTAATGCAAACTCTCAATGTATATACACTGAAAGATACACATCTATCGGTATATATACACAGACATGCCAATAGGTTAATATACACTGAAAGATACGCACCTCTCAGTGCATTTACAATGATATATATAAATATATTATATATATATATATATATATATATATATATATATATATATATATTATTTATATATTTTTATTATTAACACATCGGCCGATTCCCACCAAGGCAGGGTGGCCCGAAAAGAAAAACTTTCATCATCATTCACTCCATCACTGTCTTGCCAGAAGGGTGCTTTACACTACAGTTATAAAACTGCAACATTTACACCCTCCTTCAGAGTACCGGCACTGTACTTCCCATCTCCAGAACTCAAGTCCGGCCTGCCGGTTTCCTGAATCCTTCATAAATGTTACTTTGCTCACACTCCAACAGCACGTCAAGTATTAAAACCATATGCCTCCATTCACTCCTATCAAATACGCTCACACATGCTTGCTGGAAATCCAAGCCCTCGCACACAAAACTTCCTTTACCCCTCCCTCCAACCTTTCCTAGGCCGACCCCTACCCGCCTTCCCTCCACTACAGATTTATACACTCTCGAAGTCACTCTGTCTCGTTCCATTCTCTCTACATGTCCAAACCACCTCAACAACCCTCCTCAGCTCTCTGGACAATCGTTTTGGTAATCCCGCACCTCCTCCTAATTTCCAAACTCCGAATTCTCTGCATTATATTCACACCACACATTGACCTCAGACATGACATCTCCACTGCCTCCAGCCTTCTCCTCGTTGCAACATTCATCACCCATGCTTCACACCCATATAAGAGCGTTGGTATAACTATACTCTCATACATTCCCCTCTTTACTTCCATGGACAAGGTTCTTTGTCTCCACAGACTCCGAAGTGCTCCACTCACCCTTTTCCCTCATCAATTCTATGATTCACCTCATCCTTCATAGACCCATCCGCCGACATGTCCACTCCCAAATATCTGAATACATTCACCTCCTCCATACTCTCTCCTCCAATCTGATATCCAATCTTTCGTCACCTATTCTTTTGTTATCCTCATCACCTTACTCTTTCCTATATTCACTTTCAATTTTCTTCTTTACACACCCTACCAAATTCATCCACCAACCTCTGCAGCTTCTCTTCAGAATCTCCCAAAGCACAGTGTCATCAGCAAAAAGCAACTGTGACAACTCCCACTTTGTATTTGCTTCTTTATCTTTTAGCCCAACACCTCTTGCCAAGACCCTCGCATTCACTTCTCTTACAACCCCATCTATAAATATATTGAACAACCACGGTGACATCACACATCCTTGTCTAAGGCCCACTTTTACTGGGAAATAGTCCCTTCCCTCCTACACACTCTAACCTGAGCCTCACTATCCTCATAAAAACTCTTCACTGCTTTCAGTAACCTTCCTCCTATTCCATACACCTGCAACATCTGCCACATTGCCCCCTATCTACCCTATCATACGCCTTTTCCAAATCCATAAATGCCACAAAAACATCTTTACCCTTATCCAAATACTGTTCACCTATATGTTTCACTGTAAACACTTGGTCTACACACCCCTACCTTTCCTAAAGCCCCTTGTTCATCTGCTATCCTGCTTTCTGTTTTACTCTTAATTCTTTCAATAATAACTCTACCATACACTTTACCAGGTACACTCAACAGACTTATTCCCCTATAATTTTTGCACTCTCTTTTGTCCCCTTTGCCTTTATACAAAGGAACAATACACGCTCTCTGCCAATCCCTAGGTACCTTACCCTCTTCCATACATTTATTAAATAATAGCACCAACCACTCCAAAATTATATCCCCACCTGCTTTTAACATTTCTATCTTTATCCCATCAATCCCAGCTGCCTTACCCCTTTCATTCTACCCACTGCCTCACGAACTTCCCCTACACCCACAACTGGCTCTTCCACACTCCTACAAGATGTTATTCCTCCTTGCCCTACACACGAAATCACAGCTTCCCTGTCTTCATCAACATTTAACAAATCCTCAAAATATTCTCTCCATCTTCCCGATACCTCTAACTCTCCATTTAATAACTCTCCTCTCCTATTTTTAACTGTCAAATCCATTTGTTCTCTAGGCTTCCTCAACTTATTAATCTCATTCCAAAACTTTTTCTTATTTTCAACAAAATTTGCTGATAACATCTCACCCACTCTCTCATCTGCTCTCTTTTTTCATTGCTTCACCACTCTTTTAACCTCTCTTTTTCTCTCCATATACTCTTCCCTCCTTGCATCACTTCTACTTTGTAAAAACCTCTCATATGCTAACTTTTTCTCCCTTACTACTCTCTTTACATCATCATTCCACCAATCGCTCCTCTTCCTCCCGCACCCACTCGCCTGTAACCACAAACTTCTGCTGAACACTCTAACACTACATTTTTAAATCTACCCCATACATTTTCGACCCCATTGCCTACACTCTCACTAGCCCATCTATCCTCCAATAGTTGTTTATATCTTACCCTAACTGCCTCCTCTTTTAGTTTATAAACCTTCACCTCTCTTTTACTTACTGATTCTATTTTCCTTGTATCCCATCTACCTTTTACTCCCACTGTAGCTATAACTAAAAAGTGATCTGATATATCTGTAGCCCCTCTATAAACATGTACATCCTGAAGTCTACTCAACAGTCTTTTATCTATCAATACATAGTCCAACAAACTACTGTCATTACGCCCTACATCATATCTTGTATACTTATTTATCCTCTTTTTCTTAAAATATGTATTACCTATAACTAAACCCCTTTCTATACAAAGTTCAATCAAAGGGCTCCCATTATCATTTACACCTGGCACCCCAAACTTACCTACTACACCCTCTCTGCATGTTTCTCCCACTTTAGCATTTAGGTCCCCTACCACAATTACATACTCCTCTCCAGTACATATACAGTACCTTGAGATACACACGCCTAGAGTGAATATACATAGAGATGCATACCTCGTGGCGCATATACACTAAAATATCTCTTTCTTGGTGCATTTATATCAAAAGATACATAGTTTTTAGTATATATATCCATTAAGAAATACACACCTCCCAATGCTTATACAATGAGAGGCGCATTTCTCTTCATTCATATACAATGAGAGATACATATCTCTCAGTGCACATACACAGAGATATACCTCTCGATGCATATACAATGAGGCACATTTCTCTCCATGCATACACAATGAGATACATCATTCTAGGTGCATATATATTACGATTTACTCACCGCTCAGTTTCATAAAAAATCCTTTCTGTAAACTGAAACTTTCATTGAATTAAAATAAACACTTGGGCACATTACTGGGCTATAATGAAGTGAAATGCTGGTAGCAAACTTTATGAACCTCCAATGGATTCTTTCCCCGGTTACCCCTGGATCCTCCCTCGAAAATCCCTGGACCCTCCCTGAATTTTCCCCCTGGATCTAACTGAATCCTTTCCCTGGATCCTCCCCATGGATCTCACTGGATCCTCCCCCGAATCGATCTAGATCATCCACCGGATCCCCCTTAGATTCTTCACTGGATCCTGCAGATCCTCTCATGGGATCCTAGACTAGATCCTCCAGTGAATCAACACTTAGTTATTTAAATAATTTATATATATAAGCATTTTTGGTTAATTGCGCGGTTGATTATACATCAATGCCCATTAACAAGTTCATTACTGGTAATAAACTATGAAATTAACATTTATCATCGATCACTGGCCAATGATATGACACCGATTCTAGGGTAAGTTTGTGGTGCTGATTGCGAATATGTCATCGGTTTTGTTTGATTTGCTCTAGTTTTTGCTAAATTTGGTATCCCATTGAAAAAACAAAAATGTGAAAACTATATTGATCCAGCGGGGCTAGCTTACAAATCGCATTGAAATTATTTTTCAAGATCATGCAAAAGTCAAATAATATAATACATACTAGCATTTCATTCTGTATAATAACATATTAACATAGGAAGATAATTCAGATATCTCTAATTACTGTATATGAAAACGTTGTTTGTACGAACTTCTTCTATGTTAGTCATCAGCACAGTTTTGTTGAGTGAGCAATTGGAAGAGATGCATATTGGTTACCATTGTGCAATATGATATTTCAAGCTTCTAATGGAGCTGTCTATAAACAGCGGCCAATCTCCTGGTCGATATTCAAGTGCCATTCGAAGAAGTCCAGGGATGTTATTGCAGTATACAAGTTCTTCATTTTGGCTGAAGTAAGAAAGGAGTTCAACCTCTCTTGTCCGATAAGCTGTTAATTTAATTTCTTGTTGTAGACAGTTCTTTTCGTTTAGTCTGAATGCTAAATGTACAGATGCTTTCTTTGACAGACTGAGGTCACGTATCAGATCACTGAGTTGTTCTTGGGAAAACTACTGGAGTATTTAAATTCTTACTTCATATTCACTTCCACTGTTATCACCTGTGTTACATCCTCAGCCGTGAGTTTCTTCAACATCTGACAATGGAAGGTCATGCAGTGTTGTAAACACTAGTATGGTAAAGTCTTCGCTGTGTGGCACAGGTCTCCTTGCTGACTCCAAATCAGGATATTCCCACTTGACTTTCTTGTATCGACTGAAACCTTTCACATTCACCATATAGAAATAAGAATCGTCGTGGTGGTTTTTAGACTCTCCACACCATCAGGCATAGACAGGGATATAAGCCACAGTGCTGTGTCTTCCTTTGCAGATGACACCCGAATCTGTATGACAGTGTCCACCGTTGAAGACACTGCAAGACTCCAAGCAGACATAAACCAAATATTTAAATGGGCTGCAGAAAACAATATGAAGTTCAATGATGAGAAATTTCAATTACTCAGATACGGAAAACGTGAAGAAATTAAAATCTCATCGGAGTACAAAACTAATTCCAACCACACAATAGAGCGAAAAACTAATGTCAAAGACCTGGGAGTGATCATGTCAAAGGATCTCACCTTCAAGGACCATAACAAAGTAGCAATTGCATCTGCTCGAAAAATGACAGGATGGATAATGAGAACCTTCAAAACCAGGGATGCCACGCCCATGTTGACACTTTACAGATCGCTTGTTCTATCTAGGCTGGAATATTACTGCACACTAACTGCACCTTTCAAGGCGGGTGAAATTGCTGACCTAGAAAATGTGCAGAGAACCTTCCCCGCACGTATAAGTGCGATAAACCACCTCAACTACTGGGAACGCTTGAAGTTCCTAAACCTGTACTCTCTAGAACGCAGGCGGGAGAGATACATTATTATATACACATGGAAAATTCTCGAGGGCTTAGTACCAAACTTGCACACAAAAATCACTCCGTACGAAAGCAAAAGACTCGGCAGGCGATGTAACATCCCCCCAATGAAGAGCAGGGGTGCCACTAGCACGTTGAGGGACAACACAATAAGTGTGAGGGGCCCAAGATTGTTCAACTGCCTCCCAGCATACATCAGGGGGATTACCAACAAACCCCTGGCTGTCTTCAAGCAGGCACTGGACAGGCACCTCAAGTCGGTACCTGATCAGCCGGGCTGTGGTTCGTACGTTGGACTGCGTGCGGCCAGAAGTAACAGCCTGGTTGATCAGGCCCTGGTCCAACATGAGGCCTGGTCACAGACCGGTCCGCGGGGGCGTTGACCCCTGGAATTCTCTCCAGGTAGACCATAGGCACACCGAAGATTAAACCTTTCTTTTGTTTATTTTCCACTGTCGTCAGCATTCTACACAGTTTTGCAAACAATATGGTGAGCCCAAGACTTGTTTTGCTCTACAAGCGCCACTCCAAAATAAGCAAAACAAACTTGTTTTACAAAATCTGTGATGTTTCTTCTTAATTTTTGCAAATAGTATTCTCCATAAATGTAGAAAAATGCACTGGGATTGTTTAAGCAGACTCTTAGGTTAGGTTCGGTTCGTCAGGACACCGGACAAGTGTTTCCTGACGAGGGTCTTAGTCAGATGATGACCCACCGTTGGAGCTTTGGTCACCTGACCGAGGCCTTCCGCTGGCTTACCGGTCCACCCCTTTAAAAATTATAGTCTATTACAAAAGAAGACTCTTCGTAAAGAATTCATGTTTATCTGGAAAAAATAACAAAATAAAGGCTACAATATTGTCAAGTGGTCGTCGTTGATAAAACTGATTTTGTTAATTATATTTAAAAATAAAATTTTAATATTTACTAAAACTATCTGTATATACAAATTATCATACAAATACATATACACGCGTTATGGCTAAGTTCCCCGTTCATTGAGGGTAGGTATGTAATATCTCACAAACTAGTGCCAGCTGAAAAATTTACTGACATTTTCGAATTCAGTAACCACAAAATGCCCTAAATACCTTCAAATATCTTTGGCAACGATTTTTTTGTTGACGACCAGTGTTATATTTCTTTGATGACTTGCTATAATCCTGGGGAAGCGCTAAGCCCGTAGGAAGTCGTACAGCACCTGGAGAATGAGATTTATGAACTAGGCGAGAACAGTTATGTAGCTTAAAGGACGGATAATCGAGCCTTCAGTACAGCTATGTAGCTTAGCGGACGGATAATCGAGCCTTCAGTACAGCTATGTAGCTTAGCGGACGGATAATCGAGCCTTTAAGACAGCTATGTAGCTCATGAGATAACACATAACAGGTCAGTCTCCCTGCGGTCAAGTTCCAGGCCAAGTCTCCTGGATGAAGACCTGATCAACCAGACAGTTGGTGTTAGCATCACGCAAGCCAGTACATGCACCACAGCCCCTCTGATCAGGAACTGATTTCAGGAATTTATCAAGTTTCACTTTGAAGGTGGCTAGCGATCTTGAAGACAGCTAGAGATGTCGAAGACAGCTAGAGATGTTGAAGACAGCTAGAGATGTTGAAGACAGCTAGAGATGTTGAAGACAGCTAGCGATCTTGAAGACAGCTAGAGATGTTGAAGACAGCTAGAGATGTTGGAGACAGCTAGAGATGTTGGAGACAGCTAGAGATGTTGGAGACAGCTAGCGATCTTGAAGACAGCTAGAGATGTTGGAGACAGCTAGCGATCTTGAAGACAGCTAGAGATGTTGAAGACAGCTAGCGATCTTGAAGACAGCTAGAGATGTTGAAGACAGCTAGAGATGTTGAAGACAGCTAGAGATGTTGAAGACAGCTAGCGATCTTGAAGACAGCTAGAGATGTTGAAGACAGCTAGAGATGTTGAAGACAACTAGAGATGTTGAAGACAGCTAGAGATGTTGAAGACAGCTAGAGATGTTGGAGACAGCTAGAGATGTTGGAGACAGCTAGAGATGTTGAAGACAGCTAGAGATGTTGAAGACAGCTAGAGATGTTGAAGACAGCTAGAGATGTTGAAGACAGCTAGAGATGTTGAAGACAGCTAGAGATGTTGGAGACAGCTACAGATGTTGGAGACAGCTACAGATGTTGGAGACAGCTAGAGATGTTGGAGACAGCTAGAGATGTTGGAGACAGCTAGATATGTTGGAGACAGCTAGAGATGTTGAAGACAGCTAGAGATGTTGGAGACAGCTAGAGATGTTGAAGACAGCTAGAGACGTTGAAGACAGCTAGAGATGTTGAAGACAATTAGGAATCTCGAAGACAACTAGGGATCGTGAAGAAAGTTGTGTCGTGAAAACAACTAGGGGGTCTTGTCGGCTAGGGGTCTGTTGACAATTTTCTTTATGTATTGGAGGGAGGGTGTTGAGTCTTGGTCCCTTTACACTTACTGAGTTGTCTCAGTGTGCTCATGGGACCAAGGTCTCTCACACTGTTGAAGACATTTTAAAACATTTTTTTTAAGTAGACGTAAGTAGTGGTAAATCTCTCAGAGTGGCTCGGAAGTAGATACTTCCGGTCTGCTCCCACTTCCGGTCGGCCCACCCCACTTCCGGCCACCCCCACTTCCGGTCGGCCCCCACCCCCTTGACCCCTCTTTTTTTTTTTTTTTTTTTTTTTTCCGCGCCCTTTGCCCGCGCCCGCCCGCCCCGCGCCCCGCCCCGCGCCCTTCCGCGTCGAGCCGCCCCGAGCTGCCTTCTGCAGCGCCTTCTGCTGCGGATCGCCCCCGCTTCTCGATTTTTTTTTCGATTTTTTTTTTTTTTTTTTTCAAATTTTTCATTTTTTCAATATTACTTCTAATATTTTTACTTGACCTCTATGGAGATTCAGAGATATGGTAACCCCTATGGGATTTTCTTTAGTTAAAATGAGCTAAAAGGACAAGTTCAATCAAGTATCCCTATGGGGTCTGTTTTTAAGTTAAACGAGATACTATCAAGTATAACCCCTATGGGTATGTTAAAAGAATTAAAAGTGTGACGATCACTGGGTCGCCAACAAGTTCATTCAAGCGAGCCCAGGTGTGAGGTCACGTGATGTTACCGTGACGTCACAATATTTCCTCGAATGCTTTGTATAACCCCTATGGGGTCTCTTTAGTTAAAATGAGCTAAAAGGACAAGTTCAATCAAGTATCCCTATGGGGTCTGTTTTTAAGAACAGCAAAATTAGGTTAACACTAATACATTTTTCAATTTATTTATTAATACATATACATTATCGGTTAACAGAGAAAAAATATACATTTTTATTTATTAATCATATATAAAATATAAAAGATACAATTTTCCATGTTTTCAGGTAATAGGGTAAACCCAAATGGGTAAGGAAAAAAAATTCGATTTCAATAAAAGAACGAAAAGATAGGCTGACAAGCCTCTTTTTTTAATCTTTACTGTACATATTTCACCTTTACGTTATTTATACACTTACAGTGAATACTAAACTCCTTAACTGAACCTCCTTTGCATCTCACTCTCCCCATTCACCTCACTCACTCACACATGGATACTTAACCCAGGATAAACAAATTTTCAACACTTTGCTCTGCTTACACTTTTATTTTTATTAATTATTCACACAATTTTTCACTCATATCCCACAAAGTCACAAATTCACTATTCTACCATGTACAAAACCACCCCACACCCCCTTAACCAGGATAACAAATTTTCAGATGTTTTAATATCCATGTACAAGTCTCAACACCTCCCAGCACCTCACTCTTCCTTTCATATCTCTTCCCTTCACCTCACCTCACTCACTCACTCACACACACACACACACACACAATCCAACGATACTTAACCCATTTCTAAATTCGATATAAGATCTACCACTATTGAATAACATTTTTAATATTTCATTATAAGAATCTTCTTTCACAGCATATATTTTCCCTCATGTGATTAACTAAATACAACTCTTTCTAATCAGGTTTACTATTAAATCATGTTTTTTGTAAAAGAGTTGTCATGAAACTTTCGGAACTCTACCTGCACTACACCTGGGGTCACCGTGACGTCATCACTGGGTCGCCAACAGGATTGAGCAGGTATCTATACGTATCCCCCATGTTTCACATTACAAACTCCTATTCAACAATTTTTCACTTTATATTTCACTTAATTTATTCACAATACCTTTAATTTCATTAAATTTACGCTCACACACACACACACACACACACAGTAGGGGCGCGTGCCAGTCAGTCGCATCTTGTGGGGTCCGTGAAAATGTGTTTTTGAGGGCTAAAAAACAAGGGGGAC
>WNWK01005322.1:0-10000 GCA_009830355.1 Cherax destructor
AGCCAGTACGGCTTAGTGATCAGTGCACCTATTCTTCAAAAGTTCAGTGAAACAAGAATACCTTCAGTTACATAGCGTGAATGTCTTGCGCTCAACAGATGGAGTACCAATCCACATGGGTTGGCTCTTCAAATACAGTACAGTGTCGTTTAACACGGTTTGGTCTTGACGTTTTGGTTATAGCACAATTGAAGAATTGGGGCATATTTTTGTTTAACACGTCGTAAAATTAATTTAACACGGTTGCAGGAGGGAAAACATTTGTCACCCGGTTACACCACTGAGTCAACGGGGAGACCTACCGCCATCCCCGCCACCCCACCCCACCACCATCCTGACTGATTTACTGACTTGGCTGAATAACTTACTGACTTGACTGAATAACTTACTGACTTGGCTGAATAACTTACTGACTTGACTGAATAACTTACTGATTTGACTGAATAACTTACTGATTTGACTGAATAACTTACTGATTTGACTGAATAACTTACTGATTTGATTGACTTAATAACTTAGTGATTTGACTGACTTAATAACTTACTGATTTGACTGACTTACTGAATGACTTAAAGTTAGACTTTTCACTGAAGAGGACCCTGAAACTGTGTCTAGAGCAGCTGATGCATTACCATCAGTTGTATAATGTACTGCAGGGTAAAATAGAACAGAAATCCATTACAGAATTTATGCACACTCCAGTACAACATCGACTTCAGTACCAGAACCTCTACCATCCACCTCAGCCCAGTAGGGCCACAGCATAACTCTCCACTCTCTTCATAATCATTGACAAACACCAGCACCCACAATTTAAGGTAAGAAATACTATTATTTCTGTTGCATTTGTAGTCTTAACAGTAAAAACAACATAATACATCACGACAATGAACTTCAATTATATATTCCTTTTACTTTTGTAAGATCTGGAGGTCTAAAAAAGTTGTTTGGCTTTTGGGGGCTCCCAGGAACGTAACCCTATTTTTCCCATATTTCTTCAGTTTATCTAACACAGTTTTGTCTAACATGGCATTTTCAGGAACGTAACTACCATGTTAAACGACGGTCTACTGTACATGAAAATGCCTTTAAACAATGAACCGGAAACCCAGCGCAAAACCTCAGATATAACCAACAGCTCCCCTGAGCGGGTCATTTGACTATGAAAAAAGGTAAACAGAAATTTTCCTGAAAAATAAACCACCCTTCCTTATATTCCCTGCAGTGTCACCATTTATGAAGTAACTCCAGCCAGGCACTGAGTGCCTGAGATAGCCAGGAACATTGAACCAAAGCAATTCGAGCACGACACTCCATGTTGGGACTGCTATGCATGAACCCACCTCCCTATTGAAGGAAAACAGATACTGCTCCAACTGTGGCACTGAAAGACACACTTATAAGGGCTGCACCTCTACCTCTCAACGAAATATCTCGACTACAAGAGTGATCATCACACTCTTGCAGCAAAGTGCCCTTGCAAAAAAGAAATTGTCAAACGAAAAACTCGAGGACCAAAAAAAACAACTCCACCAGGACCCCAACTTAGGCTGCAATCACCAGACTTCAAGCTGACACTCAAAGAATGTTCAAGTTCCCCAACAGCTTCTGCTAGCAACTTGATTCCAACACTTCCTAACGGCACTCCACCAAGATCATGTACTGCATGATTTATGCCCACTGTTGTTCTATATGATCCTGGTGGGTTTAGGCTTAGTCTTGATTGTAATAATAATATGTCCATTGTTAAAAATCGCAGTCAGGCCAGGAGTCCATCTCCCAACCAAACAGGAGCCTTTTTCGGCGATCGTAATAATAAAGCAAAGTAAGTCTCTTGAAACTATCATTTCAAAATAATACCATTAATCTAAGATAAGGATGAAATAAAGACAAAAATTTAGTAAAATCCTGCAGACATTAATGTACAGTAGAATATGTGTACATTTATAACTGTCTAGGTATATCATGGTCACCGTTACTAACTGGATACAGCTATAAGAAAGAACAAGGTAAAAACTTAAAGAGTACCTGGATGTCAGTAACCGAATATATATATAAGAACATAAGAAAGAAGGAACACTGCAGCAGGCCTACTGGCCCATGCGAGGCAGGTCCAAGTCTCCAACCAGCTTAAGCCAATGCCCCGACCCAGCCAGGTCAGGTTACATTCACTTAAGGAAGGAGCACTGCATCTGACCTAGTAGGATAAGCTAGTCAGGACCAACTCACACCCACCTGCACCCCACCTGGAAATAACCCTCTCCAGGTAGTCAGGTCACTTCCACTTAAGGAATTAGTACCGCATCCGACCTAGTAGCACAAGCAAATCAGGTCCAACTCACACCCACCCACACCCACTCATGTATTTATCTAACCTATTTTTAAAACTACACAACGTCTTAGCTTCTATGACGGTACTCGGGAGTTTGTTCCACTCATCCACAACTCTATTACTAAACCAGTGCTTTCCTATATCCTTCCTGAATCTGAACTTTTCCAACTTGAAACCATTGCTGCGAGTCCTGTCTTGGCTGGATATTTTCAGCACGCTATTTACATCCCCTTTGTTTATTCCTGCTTTCCAATTATACACCTCAATCATATCCCCCCTAATTCTACGCCTTTCTAGAGAGTGCAAATTCAAGGCCCTCAGTCTATCCTCATAGGAAGATTTCTGATACATGGGATCAACTTTGTCATCCTCCTCTGTATGTTTTCCAGTGCATTTATATCCATTCTGTAATACAGTGACCAGTTTGAGACACTCATAATCTCAATGTATAACAATAACTGTGGGATAACTAATATAGTCCAAAGGCAGAATATCATTGGCTTTAGACATCCATACCCCCAGGGAAGATTAACAACTGTGGAGTAACAAGAACCAAATCAGAATGGATACCGGCTTACACCACACGTCCTACTCAGAGATTGGCTTAAAAGTGGCAGAGGTTAGTAAGTCAGGAGCAAGTACTCCTGCTCAAGAAGACTGACTTACACACGGCAGAGGACTGTATGTCAAGAGCAAAAACTATCACACACAAGAATCATCAAGGCCACATAGACACTACAAACAGGCTACGTAACAAGACATCCCCACAAAGTATAAACACACCTCCCAATAAGTAACAGATTATAGTGTTAGACAGTGTGTGTGTGTGTGTGTGTGTGTGTGTGTGACTTATCTATTTATGGTTACAGGGGTCGATTCACAGCTCCTGGTCCCGCTTCTTCGCTGGAAGCTAATAGGTCCACTCCCTCCTTGCTACACGAGCTTTATCATACCTCTTCTTAAAGCTATGAATGGAACCTGCCTCCACTACATCGCTTCCCAAACTATTCCACTTCCCGACCACTCTGTGACTGAAGAAATACTTCCTAACATCCCTGTGATTCATCTGACTCTTCAACTTCCAACTGTGTCCCCTTGTTGTTGTGTCCCATCTCTGGAACATTCTGTCTCTGTCCACCTTGTCAATTCCTCTTAGTATTTTAAATGTCGTTATCATGTCCTCCATATCTCTCCTGTCCTGTGTCGTCAGGTTGATTTCCCTTAACCTCTCCTCGTAGGACATACCCCTTAGCTCCGGGACTAGTCTTGTTGCAAACCTTCGCACTTTCTCTAGCTTCTTTACGTGCTTGGCTAGGTGTGATTCCAAACTGGTGCTGCACACTCCAATATGGGCCTAACGTACACAGTGTACAGGGTCCTGAACGATTCTTTATTAAGATGTCGGAATGCTGTTCTTAGGTTTGCTAAGTGCCCGTATGCTGCAGCAGTTATTTGGTTGATGTGCGCCTCTGGAGATGTGCCTGGTGTTATACTCACCCCAAGATCTTTTTCCTTGATTGAGGTTTGTAGTCTCTGGCCCCCTAGACTGTACTCCGTCTGCGGTCTTCTTTGCCCTTCCCAAATCTTCATGACTTTGCACTTGGTGGGGTTGAACTCCAGGAGCCAATTGCTGGACCAGGCTTGCAGCCTGTCCAGATCCCTTTGTAGTTCTGCCTGGTCCTCGTTCGATTGAATTCTTCTCATCAACTTCACATCATCTGCAAACAGGGACACTTCGGAGTCTATTCCTTCCGTCATGTTCACAAATACCAGAAACAGCACCGGTCCTAGGACTGACTCCTGTGGAACCCCACTTGTCACCGGCGCCCACTCTGACACCTCGCCACGTACCATGACTCGCTGTTGTCTTCCTGACAGGTATTCCCTAATCCATTGGAGTGCCTTCCCTGTTATCCCTGCCTGGTCCTCCAGCTTTTGCACTAATCTCTTGTGTGGAACTGTGTCAAACGCCTTCTTACAGTTCAAGAAAATGCAATCTACCCACCCCTCTCTCTCTCTCTTGTCTTACTGCTGTCACCCTGTCATAGAACTCCTGAAGGTTTGTGACACAGGATTTCCCATCCCTGAAACCGTGTTGGCTAGGTGTTCCACCACTCTTCTCCTGATAATCTTCTCCATGACCTTGCATGCTATACATGTCAGTGACACTGGTCTGTAGTTTAGTGCCTCATGTCTGTCTCCTTTTTTAAAAATTGGGACTACATTTGCTGTCTTCCATACCTCAGCAGTCTCCCTGTTTCGATAGATGTGTTGAATATTGTTGTGTGTGTACTCACCTAGTTGTGGTTGCAGGGGTCGATTCATAGCTCCTGGCCCCACCTCTTCACTGGCTGCTACTGGGTCACTCTCCCTGCGCCATGAGCTTTGTCATACCTCTTCTTACAGCTATGTATTGTGCCTGCCTCCACTACATCGCTTCCTAAACTATTCCACTTCCCGACCACTCTGTGACTGAAGAAATACTTCCTAACATCCGTGATTCATTTGAGTCTTCAACTTCCAACTGTGTCCCCTTTTTGCTGTGTCCCATCTCTGGAACATTCTGTCTCTGTCCACTTTGTCAATTCCTCTCAGTATCTTATATGTTGTTATCATGTCCCCCCTGTCTCTCCGTTCCTCCAGTGTCGTCAGGTCGATTTCCCTTAACCTCTCCTCGTAGGACATACCCCTTAGCTCCGGGACTAGTCTTGTTGCAAACCTTTGCACTTTCTCGAGCTTCTTCACGTGTTTGGCTAGGTGTGGGTTCCAAACTGGTGCTGCATACTCTAGTATGGGCCTAACGTACACAGTGTATAGTGTCCTGAACGATTCTTTATTAAGATGTCGGAATGCTGTTCTTAAGTTTGCTAGGCGTCCATATGCTGCAGCAGTTATTTGGTTGATGTGCGCCTCAGGAGATGTGTCTGGTGTTATACTCACCCCTGTCGTGTCAGTATCATATATACACTTGTGTAGTGTATCAGCATTCATCCCACTTATACAGCTGGTCCCTTTGCGTGTGACATCACGATACCCGCTGACGTCAGAGGCTCAGCGCATGTGCACAGCCTCACATAGGCGTACCCCCTCAGTAGCGACAGACCTATAACTGGACAGACGTGGCTGGACTCTCTCCTACTGATACCGTAAATATACCGTAACCATCCTACAAGGAGTGTCTATGTCTATCTAAATATCTCTCCCAAGACCCACACAACAAGTGGTGGGCAGCGGTGTGCCGTAATTTTTATCAATTACGCTGTTATAGAGAGATAGACTACGACAAGCAAGCAAACAGTCTCCAGACCGACCACGTTACCAGCTACCTACATCCAAGAAGTCTACAATATCTAAAGTATCTCCTGGTCAGTTAAGTGCCTCATTTGTTAATTTGTTAAAACCTACGAGGGGTTGACCCGGGTTTTGCAAATTCTGTACGAGTAAGCCAGTGAGGGGAGAGTACCATTCCAGCCAGTAAAGCCACCACCAGTTACGTCAGCCTAGGCTTAAGCCAGCTTCTACCTTGCTGTGCTAATTTGTTACAAGATTCCAAGCCAGTCAATATGTGTGAAAATATTCTACTAAGCCAGCAAGCCACTCTGCTGTCTGAGAAGTAAGCCACGTGAGTTCACGCATTTATACCACCTTTGTACTCCAGTGTATTGCTGTTCTGAGTACAATACCATCCCCGTGGTATCCTGGGTTATTCAAGCCACCCTGGGTTAAGTTCATATAAACGGCGTAAGCCACAGGCGCACGCGGGAAGCGGTGTGGGGCACTCCACCCAACCACCCCCCACCACCCATGCTAAGGCAGACGCCTTGACCACGTGCATCCACCCACACAAAGCATTAAGTGTGGATTATTACACCCTTAACTGGGTCCTGCAAGCAGTTTATTGGCTACGAACCAGGTCGAGCGTCCTGAGTGTGTTTCTTCTGAACTGTTGTGCCAACTGTACAAAGCCTAGGTTCGTAGTCCGCCGGTTTATGCACATTACTTCAAGTTATCAACGAGTGGACCAGACCACCAGCCTTCACCACCACCCTCCACCACCACGCTTCAGTCACCGATCTCCACCCTAGAGACATTTACTGTGTTGTTGTTTTATTTTTCAGATAATCTATAAACAATTTCGTGTGTTGAGACAATTTCTGCGAGTTACATAAATTTTGAGTTATCCTAGGAAGTGTTCTGTGTTAAATTAATTATTTGCATTAATTTTTTATTTCACTAGTATTGTCCCTTGTTAATTATTGCGTTATAATTTCTGTGAATTTCGTTGTGTTACTAAGTATGCAGTAAGTACAGTTTTGTTAAAGTTATCTAGTGTTCCAATATTCCACCAAGTAGTAATTTTAAAAGATTTTAATTTTTCCTCAGCATTGCCCATGTGTTGTTGAATTTTCTGTCTTGTTAATTATTGTGTTTCACCAAGTGTACTATCCCAGAGTTATCATTTTTTATTATTTTACCCTTGTTTGTTAATATTAATTGTGTAATTAATTAATTTTGCTTGCCCCAGTAACTACATATTGTTTTCTCCTCCAAGCAATTTTTAACCTTTTACCAGTAATATTCCCTGCTAATTCTTATGTGTTGCAGTCAGTGTTACTTTTCCCTTGCACCTGATATTGTTTTGTGTACTTGTTTATTTTTTATACAGTGCTAATGTGTTTCAACCTTGCAGACTAGTGCTATAATTTTTATTGAAGATCTCAATTTCTTCTGATAAGTTACTAATCTCAAGGACAACGAAATTGACTTTTTGTGAATTTGTAAGTCCAAAAGTTAGTTACCCTGATGAGTTGTACTTCAGTTCCTGTAAGTGTTGCCTTATTTTCTTGTTAAATATCTTGTTCATGATTTTTTTTACATAGTTCATGTTAAAGTGTTGTTTGAACAATTTCAGTGTTTTTAGTAAATTGTTCCAGTAATTATTTTATTGAGTTACCTTGCTTTGCTTGCAATAAAGAGTAAGAGTGTTCAAACTAATTCATTCGTAATATCTTATTTCTTGTGTTGCAAAGTTTTTCCCCCAGTAATTATTTGTGCATTTAATTATTTTATTGTGTTGCAATTTTGTTGATATTGACAAGAAAAGAAAACTCATTTTGCTGTTCAAGTTAAAGCTAGATTGTTTTATTTTAGTGTGTTGAGTTTCCTTGCCAAGTAAATTTACAGTGAGTTATTGTGCTATTATCCGTGTTACTTATGCAAAATAGTTAATAATTTCTATCAGTTAAGCTATATTGTGCCATATACTTGTGTAAATTTTGCTTTCATTTCGATTCTCGTTTAATTGCTCAGTCATGTCTCAAGTAAAGTCAAGTAGTAATGTGTTTGCTGCCAGTCGAGGCAATGAAGCTCAAGTAAATGCGTGCGATAATACTGTGTGTACTGCTATTCAGAGCCATAATGATAACAAGTCAGTGAAAAGTTCTTATAGTCCCTTAATGATTGAAAGACAGTCTCTAGCCGTTGAGCAATGTGTTTGTTCTTCGAGCTTGTATCAGAGATTTGCCAGAGTGATGCGGAATGTGAAGTTCAGATTAGTTCTTGTGGATAATATGTGTTTTACTTATTAACGTAGCCGAGCGGTCAAGGCACTAGTATTACTGTCACTCCTGTCTAGAATTCAGCCCCTACAATATCTTGCATGCAAGATAGCGTTCGGATGCCTAGGGTGCCGGAGGTATCCCGGACCGCCTTGAGTACTGAGTCTATCCTTGCAATGTTGCTAGTTCAAGTAGTAGTTCCCCTCCAGGGGACGCTTTGTTGAAGAAAGACTATTTGAATGAGTTATAGCATCTCTCGCTGATGCAAAAGCAATTGCAGAAAGCCGTTTCTGTTGCTAGTGTACTCACTAGAGTGCCAGTTGTTGTCCCTCGTGTTCCAGATAGTGTTCCTTCCAGTTGACAGTAAGCCTTTGCAGAGTAAAGTGTCGTGTGTCGAGTAATTCTTACCTGCAGTAAGAGATAGTGAGAGCCGTTCTCCTTTGCTCATACTTTGTGTCATTGAGCTAACTATTTCAACCGGGGAGAGATCCATCCACTCCACCGAGTCTGTTCATTCCTCCAGTAGGAAAGTGATTATAAGTTAATCAAAACCGAGTTGTTCATTCCTCCAGTAGGAAAGTGATCATAAGTTGTGAGCTAAAGATAGAAAATTAGAAAATCCAGTTTAGAACCGAATTATTGACTGTGTGTTTTGTTATTAGATTTCCAGTATCTAGCAAGATGTTTGTGTGTTCAAGTTCTCTCTGAGTTCTGAGTTTTAACAGTATAACCCGTGTTAGCCGAGTTTATCTTTCCTGTTAAAACTTCTTCCCTGTAAATATTTATTTTTCCTCAGAAGCCGAAGAGTGCATGAATACACATCCATTGATCGATCAAATTTGCAAATTGAAATTGTTATATATATAATGTTTATATCTAGATCCATTAACATTCTCTTAAGTACTGTTAACTCAAGAAGTGCGAGAGTAAGATTAATCTTGATCAGTTCCAAGTTATAATGTGTTTGCTATTGTATAGATTCACCCAGTACCACCTGTCTGTTCAGTCTATAGAGTTGTATAGTATGCCGAGACGTCATACGATAACATGGCCGAGCTGTCGTGTCAGTATCATATATACACTTGTGTAGTGTATCAGCATTCATCCCACTTATACAGCTGGTCCCTTTGCGTGTGACATCACGATACCCGCTGACGTCAGAGGCTCAGCGCATGTGCACAGCCTCACATAGGCGTACCCCCTCAGTAGCGACAGACCTATAACTGGACAGACGTGGCTGGACTCTCTCCTACTGATACCGTAAATATACCGTAACCATCCTACAAGGAGTGTCTATGTCTACCTAAATATCTCTCAAAAGACCCACACAACACCCCAAGATCTTTTTCCTTGATTGAGGTTTGCAGTCTCTGGCCCCCTAGACTGTACTCCGTCTGCGGTCTTCTTTGCCCTTCCCCAATCTTCATGACTTTGCACTTGGTGGGGTTGAACTTCAGGAGCCAATTGCTGGACCAGGCTTGCAGCCTATCCAGATCCCTTTGTAGTTCTACCTGGTCCTCGTCCGATGTACTCACCTAATTGTACTCACCTAATTGTGGTTGCAGGGGTCGAGACTCAGCTCCTGGCCCCGCCTCTGAACTGTCCGCTACTGGGTCTCTGCTCTCCCTGCTCCGTGAGCTTTATCATACCTTGTCTTAAAACTATGTATGGTTCCCGCCTCCACTATATCGTTCGCTAAACTATTCCACTTCCTAACTACTCTATGGCTGAAGAATTGCTTCCTAACATCCCTCTGACTCATCTGAGTCTTCAGCTTCCAGTTGTGTCCCCTTGTTTCTGTGTTTCCTCTCTGGAACATCCTGTCACTATCTACCTTGTCGATTCCCCGCAGTATTTTGTATGTAAGAGGCCACAGACCTCTAACCCCAATCGTGTTTACAAAAAAACTTATAAACTGGCCTTATCTTTACAACAAGTTTAACCTGGTCATTTGGCAACCAGAGGCGAGATATCCTTAGGCAACGCCACGAGTTGTTGAATAGGTAAACCAACTACAGTAGTATTGATCTTCTTTTCTGTCACTATACTAAATACCTGTTGTGAACCCCTCTTTCCACAGGCTGTTGTGGATCCCTTGCGTAATGTTCAA
>WNWK01005322.1:15000-122908 GCA_009830355.1 Cherax destructor
ACAGGACATCTCCACTGCCTCCAGCCTCCTCCTCGTTGCAGCATTTGCAACCCATGCTTCACACCCATATAAGAGTGTTGGTACCACTATACTTTCGTACATTCCCTTCTTTGCTTCCATGAATAACGTTTTTTTTTTTTTTGTCTCCACAGATACCTCAACGCACCACTCACCTTTTTTCCTTCATCAATTCTATGGTTAACCTCATCCTTCATAAACCCATCCGCTGACACGTCAACTCCCAAATATCTGAAAACATTTACTTCTTCCATAATCCCTCTCTCCAATGTGATATCCAATTTTCTTTATTTAAATCGTTTGATACCTCATCACCTTACTCTTATCTATGTTCACTTTTAACTTTCTACCTTTACACACTCTCCCAAACTCGTCCACTAACCTTTGCAACTTTTCTTTAGAATCTCTCATAAGCACAGTATCATCAGCAAAAAGTAACTGTGTCAACTCCCATTTTGCATTTAATTCTCCATAATTTAATCCCACCCCTCTCCCCAACACCCTAGCATTTACTTCTTTTACAACCCCATCTATAAATATATTAAACAACCATGGTGACATTACACATCCCTGTCTAAGACCTACTTTTACCGGGAAGTAATCTCCCTCTCTCCTACACACCCTAACCTGAGCCTCACTATCCTCATAAAAACTCTTTACAGCCTTCAGTAACTTACTACCTATTCCATACACTTGCAACATTTGCCACATTGCTCCCCTATCCACTCTATCATATGCCTTTCCAAAATCCATAAATGCAATAAAAACTTCTTTACCTTTATCTAAATACTGTTCACATATATGCTTCACTGTAAACACTTGATCTACACATCCCCTACCCACTCTAAAGCCTCCTTGCTCATCTGCAATCCTACTCTCTGTCTTACCTCTAATTCTTTCAATAATAACCCTGCCATACACTTTACCTGGTATACTTAGTAAACTTATTCCCCTATAATTCTTACAATCTCTTTTATCCCCCTTCCCTTTATATAAAGGAACTATACATGCTATCTGCCAATCCCTAGGTACCTTCCCCTCTTTCATACATTTATTAAATAACAATACCAACCACTCCAACACTATATCATCCCCTGCTTTTAACATTTCTGTCATTATCCCGTCAGTTCCAGCTGCTTTTCCCCCTTTCATTCTAAGTAATGCCTCACGCACCTCCCCCACACTCACATCCTGCTCTTCTTCACTCCTAAATGATGTTATACCTCCCTGGCCATTACATGAAATTACCGCCTCCCTTTTTTTCATCGACAATTAAAAGTTCCTCAAAATATTCCCGCCATCTACCCAATACCTCCAGCTCACCATCTACTAACTCCCCTACTCTGTTTTTAACTGACAAATCCATTCGTTCCCTAGGCTTTCTTACCTTGTTTATCTCACTGCAAAAAAAATTCTTTTTTTTTTCAGCAAAATTTCTTGACAGAGCCTCTCCCATTCTTTCATCCACTCTTCTTTTGCACTCTCTCACCACTCTCTTCACCTTTCTTTTACTCTCCATATACTCTGCTCTTCTATTAACACTTCTGTTTTGTAAAAACCTCTCATAAGCTACCTTTTTCTCTTTTATCACACCCTTTACTTCTTCATTCCACCACTCACTCCTCTTTCCTCCTGCACCCACCCTCCTATAACCACAAACTTCTGCCCCACATTCTAATACTGCATTTTTAAAACTATCCCAACTCTCTTCAACCCCCCCACTACTCCTACTTGCACTAGCCCACCTTTCTGCCAATAGTTCCTTATATCTCACCCTAACTTCCTCCTCCTTAGTTTATACACTTTTACCTCTCTCTTACTTGCTGTTGCCATTTTCTTTTTGTCCCATCTATCTTTTACTCTAACTGTAGCTACAACCAAATAATGATCTGATATATCTGTTGCCCCTCTATAAACATGTACATCCTGAAGCCTACCCATCAACCTTTTATCCACCAATACATAATCCAACAAACTACTTTCCTTACGTGCTATATCATACCTTGTATATTTATTTATCCTCTTTTTCATAAAATATGTATTACTTATTACCAAACCTCTTTCTACACATAGCTCAATTAATGGTTCCCCATTTACATTTACCCCTGGCATCCCAAATTTACCTACTACTCCCTCCACAACATTTTTACCCACTTTAGCATTAAGATCCCCAACCACAATTACTCTCTCACTTGGTTCAAAACTCCCCACACACTCACTCAACATTTCCCAAAATCTCTCTCTCTCCTCTACACTTCTCTCTTCTCCAGGTGCATAAACACTTACTATAACCCACTTTTCATAATCCAACCTTTATTTTACTCCACATTATCCTTGAATTTATACATTTATATTCCTTCTTTACCTGCCATAACTGATTATTCAACATTATTGCCACTCCTTCTTTAGCTCTAACTCTATTTGAAACCCCTGACCTAATCCCATTTATTTCTCCCCACTGAAACTCTCCTACCCCCTTCAGCTTTGTCTCACTTAAAGCCAGGACATCCAGCTTCTTTTCATTCATAACATCTACAATCATCTCTTTCTTATCATTCGCACAACATCCACGCACATTCAAACATCCCACTTTGACGGTTTTCTTCTTTTTCTTTTTAGTAAGCTATACAGGAAAAGGGGTTACTAGCCCATTGTTCCCGGCATTTTAGTTGACTTTTACAACACGCATGGCTTACGGAGGAAAGATTCTTATTCCACTTCCCCATGGATATGAAAGGAAAAGCAATAAGAACAATATATATATATATATATATATATATATATATATATATATATATATATATATATATATATATAAAATATATATATATATATATATATATATATATATATATATATATATATATATATATATATATATATATATATATATATATATATATATATATATATATATATATATATTCACTACCTGTTATATTTTTAAGATTTTCTTTGAGCCAGATTTAATATTTATAATCTTGTCCGCAACTCGGAATTTCTTATTAGTTAGAGGTTTTGTTAATACGTCAAACTTGATGATTAACACCGACAAGAAAAAAAGGTGTATTCGATTATCAAGACATTTACTGAGAATGTTTCATTCAACAGCGGCTTCTTCAGACCAAGGAACTTAAAAAAGCAACTGTTATTTTTGAAAAGGGACTTCAGTTCAAGGGCGAAACGTATCCTCAATAGATTTCTTGAGGAATCTCAGAATCAGAATCTCCCAAAATCAGAATCAGAATCTCCCAAAAGCACAGTGATGACACTGTGCTTTTGGGAGATTCTGAAGAGAAGCTGCAGAGGTTGGTGGATGAATTTGGTAGGGTGTGTAAAAGAAGAAAATTGAAAGTGAATATAGGAAAGAGTAAGGTGATGAGGATAACAAAAAGAATAGGTGACGAAAGATTGGATATCAGATTGGAGGGAGAGAGTATGGAGGAGGTGAATGTATTCAGATATTTGGGAGTGGATATGTCGGCGGATGGGTCTATGAAGGATGAGGTGAATCATAGAATTGATGAGGGGAAAAGGGTGAGTGGAGCACTTCGGAGTCTGTGGAGACAAAGAACCTTGTCCATGGAAGTAAAGAGGGAATGTATGAGTATAGTTATACCAACGCTCTTATATGGGTGTGAAGCATGGGTGATGAATGTTGCAACGAGGAGAAGGCTGGAGGCAGTGGAGATGTCATGTCTGAGGTCAATGTGTGGTGTGAATATAATGCAGAGAATTCGGAGTTTGGAAATTAGGAGGAGGTGCGGGATTACCAAAACGATTGTTCAGAGAGCTGAGGAGGGGTTGTTGAGGTGGTTTGGACATGTAGAGAGAATGGAACGAGACAGAGTGACTTCGAGAGTGTATAAATCTGTAGTGGAGGGAAGGCGGGGTAGGGGTCGGCCTAGGAAAGGTTGGAGGGAGGGGTAAAGGAAGTTTTGTGTGCGGGGCTTGGACTTCCAGCAAGCATGTGTGAGCGTATTTGATAGGAGTGAATGGAGGCATATGGTTTTTAATACTTGACGTGCTGTTGGAGTGTGAGCAAAGTAACATTTATGAAGGGATTCAGGGAAACCGGCAGGCCGGACTTGAGTTCTGGAGATGGGAAGTACAGTGCCGGCACTCTGAAGGAGGGGTGTTAATGTTGCAGTTTTATAACTGTAGTGTAAAGCACCCTTCTGGCAAGACAGTGATGGAGTGAATGATGATGAAAGTTTTTTCTTTTTCGGGCCACCCTGCCTTGGTGGGAATCGGCCGATGTGTTAATAAATAAAAAATTGTTAATAACTAATTCTATTATTCCTCGCTCCTGTCTCTCTGCATGTATATGATAACAGTAATGCTGCAACACTTTCCTACACACGCTCAATCTCCCTTGGTGATATTTCTTTCTTGTACAGATAGAGGTAAATTTAGAGTGCCTCTATTTGGTCTCATACAAATGCACGGGATATAGAATCTACCATTACACAGCAGGTTGAGACCTTCTCTTTGTAGAGAAAATAATGATTATTTACAAGTTGAGGCTGAGACTGCATTATGTATCTCAATCAAGGTAGCACCTCATGTGCGTGATACACGTAACATTGTCGTCTTGATTGTATTTGTTACAATTAACAAAATGTTTGACGTAACCACAATCTCGGCAGCCTACGAATTTAACTTGTGAGAGGAAGCTGTGATAGATGGATGATCTGATAAGATGTTCCACTTTGGGAGATTCTAGTAGCCAATGATAAAATTGTGTAAAAAGTCAATTCAGAATACTTGATCAATACTTGTCATGCTGGTAGAATCAGGCAAAATATGGAAAATCTCGATGTGAATTTCTCAATGCACACAGTTGTATTTATTTTTCAGTGCAAAATGTGTTCAAATCGCCAGTAATATAACATTACAAAGAATTGTAATTCAACAGAGGACTGTTGAATTACAGTCATCTGTAGTATATAATATGTAACTGTTATAGCAATGATACTATGCATCTTGGTAAAACTAAGCGTCAACTGAGGAGTCTGCATCTTCGAAAACTTCGACAGATCTGTTAGAACAAATAGATAGTTGAGTAGAACCCCATTTAGTGCCAAACACCAACACTGTGAAACCACAGACCATATTACACAAATCACTTAGTTTCAATATATCATGGAATTACCCCAATAACTGCAATCAAGTCTCTGTCCCAGACTTCCGCTTGGCCGATTTCATGGTACTGAGAAATTACCTGGGTGAGCTAAATTGGAATGACCTGACAATGGTCAGGTAGGTGGTGTTGGTTGCCAATGTGACCTTTTTCAGAGCACAGTTCTACCTGCCCAGACAACTTGTGTTCCAAGTAGGGAAATTAGATCCAAAAATGATCCCAAATGGATAAACAAATTAGGTCAAGGACCTAATTTGCCCGAAATGCTCTGCATAACAATGGGATTTCTATATAGTAGTATGTCATTGATGTCAGCTAGGCCTGTATACCTTGTACATGTACTTTTAGTAAATAAAGATATTATATTAATATATTCAATTAAAGAGAGAAAAAACGGAAATAAGAAAAGCTAACAGAGATTATGAGGCTAAAGTGGCAAGGGATTCGAAGACTAACCCAAAAGGTTTCTTTCAGGTATATAGAAGTAAGATTAGGGACAAGATAGGCCCACTCAAAAGTAACTCAGGTCAGATCACTGACAGTGATAAGGAAATGTGTGAATTTTTAAACTCTTATTTCCTCTCAGTTTTTACACAGGAAGATACTAGCGAAATTCCAGAAATTATAAATTATGTAAAACAGGATGATAAACTATGCACGATTATGGTAACTAGTGACATGGTCCTGAAACAAATAAGGAAATCCCCAGGCCATGAAGAACTGTTTGCAAGGGTTTTAAAGGAATGTAAAGAGAAGCTTAGCAAACATTTGGCTAGTCTTTTCAACATATCACTACAAACTGGCATAGTGCCATATAAGTGGAAAATGGCAAATGTAATACCTATTTACAAAGCAGGTGACAGGTCCTAAGCTTCGAACTATAGACCAATAAGCCTTACCTCCATATTGGGAAAATTTATGTAATTAATAACTGCCGTTGAAATTCGAAGCCATCTTGAAAGGCATAAATTGATTAATGAATCTCAGCACGGTTTTACAAAGGAGGCGTTCCTGCTTTACGAATTTACTAACTTTTTTCACCAAGGTATTTGAGGTAGATCATGGTAATGAATACGATATTGTGCATATGGACTTCAGTAAGGCTTTTGATAGAGTTCCACATCAGAGGCTATTGAGGAAAATTAAGGCACACCGAATAGGAGAAAATTTTTCCTGGGTAGAGGCGTGGTTGACAGATAGGCAGCAGAGTTTGCATCAAAGGGGAGAAATCCGAGTGGGGTCGCGTCACGAGTGGTGTTCCACAGGTGCCAGTGTTGGGCCCTTCGTTGTTCTCAATTTATACAAACTACATTGATGAGGGAATAAACAGCGACATCAACAAATTTGCTGATGACACCAAAATAGGTCGCCTAATTCATTCTAATGAGGGCATTAGAGTACTCCAAGAAGATTTGAATAGACTGATGCAGTGGTCGGAGAAGTGACAGATGCAGTTTAATATAGACAAATGCAAAGTTCTAAACATTGGACAAGAAAATAACAATGCAGGTTTTAGCAGTAATCTAAAACCAAGACAACAGTGCATAAGTGTTCGCAATAAAGTGAACATAATCCTTGGCTTCATATCAAGGAGCATAAATAATAGGAGTCCTCAGGCTGTTCTTCAACTCTATATATCTTTGGTTACATAACATAAGAACATAAGAATGGAGGAACACTGCAGAAGGCCTACTGGCCCATACAAGGGAGGTCCTTATCAAAACCACCACTACCTAAGAATTTATTCCCGTACTCACGACACCAATCAAACCCAGCCCCTCCCACTCATATATTTGTCCAATCTCTTTTTAAAGCCACCCAAGGTCCTAGCCTCTATCACCCTACTCGGAAGATTGTTCCACGCATCTACAATTCTGTTCGAAAACCAGTACTTGCCTATGTCCTTTCTAAATCTAAATTTATCCAATTTAAATCCGTTATTTCTGGTTCTTACTTGGTTCGATATCCTCAGTATTTTATTAATATCTCCTTTGTTTATGCCCATCATCCACTTGTACACCTCGATGATATCTCCCCTCATTCTACGTCTCTCCAGAGAGTGGAGATTCAACGCTCTAAGTCTATCTTCATACGGGAGATTTTTTATACTGTAAATCATTTTAGTCATTCTTCTTTGTATGTTCTCCAATGAATCTATATCCATCCTGTAGTAAGAGACCAAAACTGAGCTGCATAATCCAAATGAGGTCTCACTAGTGATGTATAGAGCTGTAAAATAACTTTTGGTCACCGTATTACAGAATGGATATTAATGCACTGGAAACCGTAGAAAGAAGGATGACAAAGTTGATCCCATGTATCAGAAATCTTCCCTATGAGGATAGACTGAGGGCCCTGAATCTGCACTCTCTAGAAAGGCGTAGAATTAGGGGGATATGATTGAGGTGTATAAATGGAAAACAGGAATAAATAAAGGGAATGTAAATAGCATGTTAAAAAATATCTAGCTTAGATAGGACTCGAAGCAATGGTTTTAATTTGGAAAAATTCAGATTCAGAAAGGATATAAGAAAGCACTGGTTTGGTAATAGAGTTGTGGATGAGTGGAACAAAATCCCGAGTACCGTCATAGAAGATAAGACGTTGTGTAGTTTTAAAACTAGTGCTTTCCTATATCCTTCCTGAATCTGAATTTTTCCAACTTGAAACCATTGCTGCAAGTCCTGTTTTGGCTAGATATTGTTAACACGCTATTTACATCACCTTTATTTATTCCTGTTTTCCATTTATACACCTCAATCATATCCCCCCTAATTCTACACCCTGCTAGAGAGTGCAGATTCAGGGCCTTCAGTCTATCCTCATAGGGAAGATTTCTGATACATGGGATCTAATACCAATGAGCTGGCAACAGTGGTCTCTCTGGAGTATACCTGGAGAGAGTTCCAGGGGTCAACGCCCCTGCGGCCCGGTCTGTGACCAGGCCTCATGTTGGATCAGAGCCTGATCAACCAGGCTGTTACTGCTGGCCGCACGCAGTCCAACGTACGAACCACAGCCTGGCTGGTCAGGTACAGACTTTAGGTGCCTGTCCAGTGCCTGCTTGAAGACAGCCAGGGGTTTGTTGGTGATCCCCCTGATGTATGCTGGGAGGCAGTTGAACAGTCTTGGGCCCCTGACACTTAGTGTGTTGTCTCTCAACGTGCTAGTGGCACCCCTGCTTTTCATTGGGGGGGGATGTTACATCGCCTGCCGAATCTTTTGCTTTCGTATTGAGTGACTCTCGTGTGCAAGTTTGGTACTAATCCCTCGAGAATTTTCCAAGTGTATATAATAATGTATCTCTCCCTCCTGCGTTCTAGGGAGTACAGGTTTAGGAACTTCAAGCGTTCCCAGTAATTGAGGTGGTTTATCGCAGTTATGCACACCATAAGCGATAAGTCTTCCTTGTATAATAATGAACGGTCAGTAGTTATTGTGTTTCTAGTTTTATTTTTGTTCTTTTTCTCTTTTCTTTTACTTATATTAATTTGATGTTTAGCATGTTTAGATCTGGTTCTTATAGTTGATTTCCTTTGATTGTGTACAGTGCTTGTTGGAGTAATTTAAATTCAAAATTAATTTTGAATAAATGTTGCAAGTAGCAATGCTGGTTTTCATCCTTATAAGACACACAAACACACACACAACAATCTGGATATCAATATCATATATTAATATCATACTGGCCAACAGTAAACTTCCACTTTTTTTTTTAAATGTGCAATTTATGGAAATTATCAAAAGAAATAATAAAAGCTAAATAATTTTTTCATTGCTGATATTTATAAAATGATAATATAATCGTTCACAAGACTTTACAGTTATGCACTAACTTAACATGTAGATTAAACCGCAAATTATCACGGTAATAAGGAACATTTGCTCTGGTTTCTTCAGAATATGTTAAAATTACAATCATCAACAGTATACAATATAAGAGTACCTGCCTTGCCTTCTCCGAAGAGGAAGAGTAGGCACAACAAGCGTCCAACATGAACGAGAACAGGCACAACAAGCGTCCAACATGAACGAGAACAGGCACAACAAGCGTCCAACATGAACGAGAACAGGCACAACAAGCGTCCAACATGAACGAGAACAGGCACAACAAGCGTCCAACATGAACGAGAACAGGCACAACAAGCGTCCAACATGAACGAGAACAGGCACAAGCAACTAAGTTAACTCACTGACAACCACAGAAAGATCAACTTCACTACACAAGTTACTAGTTCACAGTCGTGGGATCACCTCGTATTTTCAACTTTAAGTAGATATCGAATTTTAATAATTTATCATTAATATATGTATTGGCTGCGTTTATTGTTTATTAATAATATAAAGATTCAGATGGCTTTAGTGTCATATAAGGCAGTTAAGCAAGATGATAAATCTGGGAGTTGCGGGGAGGTGGTGGCCTCTGGTGGCGGCGCTGCCAGGAAATAACCAGGGCGGGGCTTGGGGGCCCGGGAGGGGAGGGAGACCGGTTGCTACACTTGGGTTCCCTAACCGGTTCCCAGTACTACTGTCTTCTTTAGATCAAACTGCGCGGTAACATCCGTACACAAGACTTTAAAGGAACGCAGAGACACTGACGAGCTATATAAATGAAGAAACGAAGACCTTGGCGTCGAGATTGATAAGTAGGCTGGAGTATCTAGCTTGGGAGGCCGCCAACACTAGAGAAACTGCTGTTCTCTTTCTTAATGTTTATCTATACTCCCAGGCGTGATTATGGTTGATTTGACTCGTTTTAATGTGACCTGTGATAATACTCATCTTCAGTAATGGGGGGGATCATGAAATGTGAACAATAATTGAATAAAAACAGTGGAAGGTGAGGGTGTAGAGGCAGACTGAGGGAAGGTGTTGGGTCAGCTGTCCCAGCCATAGTGGAGACCCACCCACCCGCACATTAATTCACAAATTGTTATTTCTCTCTTCTTGTAGCTAATTAAATTTTTAATATTGTCCTCCCAAGTTCACGTACTAGTGACCCGAACATAGATACTAAACCCAAGTGGAAGTTGGACACGGGAGAAATGGCTTTAATTAGTGGAGGTGTAAATAACTCGCAGTAATTAAAAGCCGACATTTTGTTGGTTGGGAGATCCCTGCCACCATTTTGGCGACACCACCACAAGCTCTGCTGCACCTGCCTCGCTCCAACACTAACACTTATCACTATTTTTGTTTTGTGCCACAGTGATTTACTGCTGACGCTGGACTTTATAATTAGCGCGCGCGTGCGCGCGTGTGTGTGTGTGTGTACTTACCTAATTATACTCACCTAATTGTGGTTGCAGGGGTCGAGACTCAGCTCTTGGCCCCGCCTCTGCACTGTCCGCTACTGGGTCTCTGCTCTCCCTGCTCCATGAGCTTTATCATACCTTGTCTTAAAACTATGTATGGTTCCCGCCTCCACTATATCGTTCGCTAGACTATTCCACTTCCTAACTACTCTATGGCTGAAGAATTGCTTCCTAACATCCCTTTGACTCATCTGAGTCTTCAGCTTCCAGTTGTGTCCCCTTGTTTCTGTGTTTCCTCTCTGGAACATCCTGTCACTATCTACCTTGTCGATTCCCCGCAGTATTTTGTATGTCGTTATCATGTGTGTGTGTGTGTACTCACCTAATTGTACTCACCTAATTGTGGTTGCAGGGGTCGAGACTTAGCTCCTGGCCCCGCCTCTTCGCTGCCCGGTACTGGGTCTCTGCTCTCCCTGCTCCATGAGCTTTATCATACCTCGTCTTAAAACTGTGTATGGTTCCTGCCTCCACTATATCTTTCTCTAGACTATTCCACTTCCTGACTACTCTGTGGCTGAAGAAATGCTTCCTAACATCCCTTTGACTCATCTGAGTCTTCAGCTTCCAGTTGTGTCCCCTTGTTTCTGTGTTCCCTCTCTGGAACATCCTGTCACTGTCTACCTTGTCGATTCCCCGCAGTATTTTGTATGTCGTTATCATGTCTCCTCTGACCCTTCTTTCCTCCAGTGTTGTTAGTCCTATTTCCCTCAGCCTTTCTTCATAGGACAGACCCCTGAGTTGTGGAACTAACCTTGTCGCAAACCTTTGCACTTTCTCTAGTTTCTTTACGTGCTTGACCAGGTGTGGGTTCCAGACTGGTGCTGCATATTCTAGTATGGGCCTGACGTACACGGTGTACAGTGTCTTGAACGATTCCTTGTTAAGGTAACGGAACGCTAATCTTAGGTTTGCCAGTCGCCCATATGCTGCCGCAGTTATCTGGTTGATGTGTGCCTCCGGAGACGTGCTTGGCGTTATACTCACCCCAAGGTCTTTCTCCTTTGCCGAGGTTTGTAGCCTTTGTCCGCCTAGCCTGTACTGTCAGCTGTCTTCTTTGCCCTTCTCCGATCTTCATTACTTTGCATTTGGTGGGATTGAATTCGAGAAGCCATTTGCTAGACCAGATGTCAAGCTTGTCCAGGTCTGTGTGAAGTCCTGCTTGGTCCTCCTCCGATGTGATTCTCCTCATTAATTTCACATCATCTGCGAACAGAGACACTTCTGAGTCTATCCCATCTGTCATGTCATTTACATATACCAAGAATAACACTGGTCCTAGGACTGACCCCTGCGGTACGCCGCTCGTCACAGGCGCCCACTGTGATACCTCATCACGCACCATGACCCGTTGTTGACTCCCTGTGAGGTATTCCCTGATCCATTCCAGTGCCCTTCCTGTTATACATGCTTGTTCTTCCAACTTCTTTACTAATCTCATGTGAGGAACTGTGTCGAAGGCCTTCCTGCAGTCCAGGAAAATGCAATCAACCCACCCTTCTCTCTCTTGCCTTACCTCTGTTACTTTATCGTAGAACTCTAGGAGGTTTGTTACACAGGATTTGCCTTCCCGGAATCCGTGCTGTCTGGTGTTTATTATCCTGTTCAGCTCGAGGTGCTCCACCATTCTTTTCCTGATGATTTTATCCAGGACTTTGCACACTATACATGTAAGTGACACTGGTCTATAGTTTAGTGCCTCTTTTCTGTCTCCTTTTTTAAAGATGGGGACTACGTTGGCCTTCTTCCATACCTCAGGTAGCTGCCCAGTTTCAAGGGATGTGTTGAATATTATGGTAAGTGTGTGTGTGTGTGTGTATATGTGTGTGTGTGTGTGTATGTGTGTGTGTGTGTGTGTGTGTGTGTGTGTGTGTGTGTGTGTGTGTATATTGTGTGTGTGTGTATATGTGTGTGTGTGTGTATGTGTGTGTGTATATGTGTGTGTGTGTGTGTGTGTGTGTGTATGTGTGTGTGTGTGTGTATGTGTGTGTGTGTATGTGTGTGTGTGTGTGTGTGTATGTGTGCGCGCGTGCGTGTGTGCGTGATTGCGTGTGAGCGTGTGCGTGTATGTGCAATACCTGTCCTCTCCACGGGAGTTGTCTGTTGCAAGTTTCAACGTGACCTCATGACTTCTACACCCTTCAAGAGTGTGCCATGATGCTAAAGGGCTCTTGATCCAAGCAATTTGAGCTACCCTCCCCTTAAATCAAAACTGATACCCCTCTCATTTTGTCAGGTGCTGTACGATCCATATATAAGGTCAACACTTGTTTACATGACGTCACATGTCCGTCTGAACTTATACATACGACGTCAGCATTTGATACGTCAGTATTGGTACACACGTCAGTACTTTTACACAACATTTGTACACACGACGTCAACATTTGTATACATACATGAAAACATTTGTATACTTAAAATGGTATACATTATCGACAAGGTGAAGAGTAAGACACATGTGCAACAGTTGGGTGTCTTTATTTAGTAAAAAATTTTGAGGTGGTCAGGAGAATTGATTTGGGAGTACTTGTTAGAAGAAAATTAAAGCCAAGACAACACTGTACAAGTGTTCACAATAAGAATAATAGAATTCTAGGTCTCGTATCAAGACGTATAAATAACAGGTTCTAAGTTTTACGTATATTTGGTAAGGCTTCGTTTATATTATGTTGCTCACTTCTGGTCTATGTATTAGAGGACGGACATAAATTCGTTGGGAAAATGTAGAGAGAAGGATAACGAAGTTGAATTCGTGTAGTAGAAACCTTTCCTACGAAGACAGGCTGAAGGCGCTGCTGAACTTGCACTCTCTAGAAAGATGTAGAATTAGGGAAGATAGGACTGAAGCGCACAAATGGAAAACAGGAATACATAAAGAGATATGTAAATAGCTTTTGAAAATATCCAACCAAAACAGGACTCACAACAATGGATTTAGGTTGGAGAAATTTAGGTTTAGAACGGACAAAGGGAGGTACTGGTGTGACAATATAGTCACAGATAAGTGGAACAAACTCCCAGGCAACGTCACCGAGACAAAAACTTTGCGTAGGTTTAAATACAGATTGGACGGGTACGTGACTGGGTGTGGGTGGACGAGTTAAACCTACCTAGCATGCACGTAAAGGAAACGTTTCACCACGAGTGGTTGAAACCACTCGTGGCCAAATGTTTCTTTTAATTGTCCTGAACTGTACATAAGTGGCATTTTACACTGTCTAGTATGGGCCAGTAAACATGCTGCAGTGTTCCTTCGTTCTTCTGTTCTTGTTTCTATATGCACGTACGGAGGCTGTGGTCTTGGGAAGACTAAGAGAGACAACTTGCACCAAAGGTGACAGACTGGTTACATCGAACTACCTTTCCACTTCGTCTTCCATTGAAGCTGGTATCTACAGGAGTGTGTTTCATCTGTGTGTTCGACTGATGAAGTCTGCAGCGAGTAACGTGTCAATAAAGATTCCTAGTGTTGAACATGTCTCTTATTCATCAATACATCAACAAACTCACTACTGTATTAGTAAATGCATAATTTTCAAGAGCAGGATTTGCTGGAAAATTACTTTTCCTTGTCACGATTATAATAATTGTCTCGTTAAGATATAATAATTGTCTCGTTAAGATATAATAATTGTCTCGTTAAGATATAATAACTGTCACCCTAAGTTTAAATAATTCTACTGTTGAATGTTAATAATTTTCTAAATAAGAAAACAAAACGCCAATGGCTTACATAATTTGATGAGAAAATAAAAAAAAGTCAAAATAAGCACGGATTTTTTTTATTTTTAATTAAATTAGAAAATTTGGAAAAAGAAAGAAAATCTAGTGTGATATTCTTCCAATCAATTTGTCAGTGAAAGTACTTGTGCTAGAAGTGGACTTGGAAGAAGAGATCAATCAACGCTCACAAGAACGAAGGAACACTCTAGTAGGCCTACTGGCCCATTAATATAGTTTAGAAAACCATTTACATAATGATATACATAACTATTGGAATGAACTACTTCCACTAGTGGATTTTGTCCACCAGTGACGACGCCTCCAACTGCTTCGCCTTATCTGTCTCTAGTACATAATTCCCTTCTTCGTGCTGGCTGCTTCCCTGTAATGTTCCAGCATATAGGATACGAAGAAATTAAATTTTTGGAAGACGAAGAAGAAATCGTCAATCGGAAATAAAAATTTTACCTTAATTTTTTTTAGTGACTTTTGTTTACAAAATACTAAAGCTGTTTGGATATTTTGCGCTTTAAACAAATGCAGTTTGTGACGTCATTATCAATTTGATACGATCATTACCGACTTACTATCATGACCATTCATGGTCACAGTACATAAATCACAAAACAAGTAAAACAATTTCAGATATTCACATTCCACAAAAGAATCACATAATTCGTTACAACAAACTGGATGCCTGGCCTGGGACTGATCACCCCCAAAATTGTCTACATGTAAATACGAGTCTCAGAAAACTTAGACGAAGGGGAAATATTCCACTCAGTTACACAAGAAGTGAAACTGTTTTCTGAGGTGAGCACCTGTGGTACACCTCCCAGGTGAGGGGCGACCAATAAGTACCTGTGGTAGAGTGGTACACCTCCCAGGTGAGGGGCGACCATTAAGCACCTATGGTAGAGTGGTACACCTCCCAGGTGAGGGACGACCAGTAAGCACCTGTGGTAGAGTGGTACACCTCCCAGGTGAGGGACGACCAGTAAGCACCTGTGGTAGAGTGGTACACCTCCCAGGTGAGGGCGACCATTAAGCACCTGTGGTAGAGTGGTACACCTCCCAGGTGAGGGACGACCAGTAAGCACCTGTGGTAGAGTGGTACACCTCCCAGGTGAGGGACGACCAGTAAGCACCTGTGGTAGAGTGGTACACCTCCCAGGTGAGGGACGACCAATAAGTACCTGTGGTAGAGTGGTACACCTCCCAGGTGAGGGACGACCAGTAAGCACCTGTGGTAGAGTGGTACACCTCCCAGGTGAGGGCGACCATTAAGCACCTGTGGTAGAGTGGTCACCTCCCAGGTGAGGACGACCAGTAAGCACCTGTGGTAGAGTGGTACACCTCCCAGGTGAGGGACGACCAGTAAGCACCTGTGGTAGAGTGGTACACCTCCCAGGTGAGGGACGACCAATAAGTACCTGTGTAGAGTGGTCACCTCCAGGTGGGACGACCAGTAAGCACCTGTGGTAAGTGGTACACCTCCCAGGTGAGGGACGACCAGTAAGCACCTGTGGTAGAGTGGTACACCTCCCAGGTGAGGGACGACCAGTAAGCACCTGTGGTAGAGTGGTACACCTCCCAGGTGAGGGACGACCAGTAAGCACCTGTGGTAGAGTGGTACACCTCCCAGGTGAGGGACGACCATTAAGTACCTGTGGTAGAGTGGTACACCTCCCAGGTGAGGGACGACCAGTAAGCACCTGTGGTAGAGTGGTACACCTCCCAGGTGAGGGACGACCAGTAAGCACCTGTGGTAGAGTGGTACACCTCCCAGGTGAGGGACGACCAATAAGTACCTGTGGTAGAGTGGTACACCTCCCAGGTGAGGGACGACCACTAACCCCCTGAGCTCAAACCCCACTACCTCTTTAAGGTAACTTCTTTTAATTAACATCATTAGATAATACACTGACTTCTTGCCAAAACCGAATACGTATTTCCAGTAGGTATTTAAGTTGTCTTCCACAGGCCCGGAGTTGCAGGTCCTGGAGTTGACTTTCACAAGCCCGGAGTGTTTTCTTACACACTTGTTTATGACATTCCAGAAGAACAAGTTTCCCGACATATTTTTCCCCTGGATGAGATCCACGACACTCGGCTAACACAGGGGTTACCACTAGGAGAGCAGGGGCAGCATAATGTGTCTCGCCAGGGATCGGTCACGGGACTATGTGATTTTGAGTGGAGTGCTTCACCGGTGAGCTACGGGGCATTCATTATGTAACCCAGCGTCCGGAAGGAGGGGAAGGACACCGTCAAATATTCCACCATAGGCTTAGTAGCGATGTGAACTAAAAATATTTCGTTCCAGCAGACCTGGGGTTGGTATTACCTAAGAGTTGCCATCTTTCATGATGGCTTACCTAACACACCGAAAATGTAAGTTATAAGAATATCATAATAATCACATACAAAAATTACATATATGCATACACAGACATAGGCGATAGAGAGGGACAATGAGAGAGAAATGGAAAAGAGAGAAAAGAGGAGAGAGGTGGATGGTGAGTACATTGGAAAACAGACCTTGTGGTGCACGCAAGCTTAATATTGTGTTACATACTGTCACTGACTTGAGTTCCAACTTGTGTGGCAGCGCCCTGCACGGGGGCAGGCATAGTTTTATTATAACTCAAGCAACATCCTCGTTTAATGTTGAATTACATTTTGATTATTGATGTCCAGATTTCTGTCACCAAAAGCATTGAATCCACAATGTCCCTCCAATTATGACTGATGGTCTGAGGAAGGTCCGGTCAACGTGTGAACAAAGGAAGTGGTGTACACGTGAACACCATTCACGTTTTTCTTAATTCGTTGAACCGGGACCACATCCTTGTTCAATAGCGGTGCCGCCTGAGCGGCTAGTTTATTGTGCACCCAATGCTCATCCTATGAGAGGTAGCGCAAAAAAGATTACAGAGGTCACAATGGGTCTTTAAGACCCTACTGGGTATAGTTACATCAAAAAATATATTAGTCATTTCACATATTACAGTTTCATCATATAGCTAATGGGCGCAATACAATATGGAATTATAATCTCAAAAACACTGGAGTATCTTATTACCACTAAAACGTTAGTCATTACGGTGTTGCAGTCTAAAAATGATTCATTCATCTAGTCCACGCTAAATATAGGTATAATCTCAATATTTCAGATATCTTATAACAATAAAGCATTTTACCATATCCTGTAGGGCTTACATTGAGGGCTCTCTGAAAGGTTGAATGTTTTTACACACTTAAGATATAGTGCTCCAGTGGTCATGTCTGTGTCCACACACTGCATTGTATGTCATTGACATCGCCATACAACCCATAAATACTGCCAGAGATTTTTATAACCTAGTCTTAGTTTAGCAACAGCAACATCTTCCAATCTACTAACCTGGTTACTTTCTCCATAAATATATTTAACTTGATATGTTTCATTATAATGGACAACCGATCTGATAGTCCGGTGTTTGTACTGTTCTGCTTTCTTCAAACTTGCTTGCTAGTTCTTTCCTGACAATATTTTGTAAACTTGTATTTGAGAAGCCAAAATTATATTTGGCATTCTCCTTAGCTAAGTCATCAACGTTGTCATGCTCCTGGAGGCCTATGAGAGAGGAAATCCACAAAAACTTAACTCTAATCCATTCCTTAATAATCTGTGCCTAGCTTCATACACAATCATGCTGCATTCAGGTCTCAGGTTATGTGGAACAAGTAATGAGTAAAGTCAGTTATAATTAAACTGTCTGAGGTCGTAGTTTCCACAAGCTTGAGAGCAACAAGTGTGGAAACCAGTTCAGTTTCTAAGATGGAAGCCCAGTTAATTCTAACAGCCCTCTGCATTACAGTACCATCAAGCTGTTTTTTTTTTTTTGTCTGCAGATCATGTATTTGTTCCAGGGCACTGAGTTTATAAAGAAGTCGATGAGTACTGTGCATGCTTAGTGGTATGGGAGGGTAGGCGGGTATGGTGATATCAAAAGCTGTTATCTGTCAGGGTGGCGGAAAATGTTTCCTAGCGTAATGCAGGTCATGTACATCAATAATTTTAATGTGTGGCTGTTATATGTATTCACCTTGATTCACTTGTCTCATGAATTATATGATCTAATAAAATTCTCTAGAAACATTGTGTTGATCAGCAGGCAGCAGCTTCAGTCCTAGCATAGCACTGATTTCATATATTCTATCAGTAACATTAGGTATATATAATCCTTTCCTCATAGTGTATTTTGGTGGTTATAGCTCAACCAAGAATAATTCTTAAGGTTTCAATTTGTTTTTCGGTCTTTCAATGGTTTTACTGTAACTGATGCATGGTAATCTATTAGCGACATTATGTACGCTGATAGATTACCATGCATCATTTTGGCAATTCTTACATGTGCACCATAGTTAGAATTGTACCCTACAACAGTTCTGAAAGCTTTAAGTCTGTTTTCACATTGTTAGTAAATTTGATTCACATGGAACAGTAATGCCTAGATATTTACAGGACACATAATCAGTAGGCCTGTCATTAATTTGGTAGTCCACTTCTACGGTTACCACTGTGTTTGTTAAACACTTTAGTCTCTTCTAAAGAAATTATAAGACCAAGATTATCACAGGCTGCCTGTATATGACTTATAGTGGTTTGTATTTCCCGAAAATTTTAGTATCATCAGCATAGCTGTGATATTGCTGGGGGTATCTGGTATAGATGTAAATAGGGCACTCATTAATATACTGAACAATGTAGGACTTAATACACCGCCTTGAGGAGTGCCAAGTTGCTGAAATATGTATCCTCCAAAGTCTTACGCTGAAGAAGCCAACAGGTCACTATCCTCTGCACTGAGGTAGCACACAGGCAGGAGGCTCAGCGGTCCATCCAGGTGCAGTAACAAGTCTCATGCCTCCTGTGTGGCTAATGGTTATCTCCAGATTAACCCTGGCCAATACTGGATCTCGGAATAAATCCACATTCTGCCTGAAGACGGCGTTTAAGGGCTATTAACCTGTCACCAGCAGTGAATGAGCCTTATATGCGTAGGCATGCAGTCGTGGTTGAGATTCACGTGAGTGGGCATGAAGCCATGGGGGAGACGTGGATGGGTAGGTAGCCGTGAGACATGTGGGAGAGTAGGTATGCCGCCCTCACAGATTTTAGTTGCAAGTGTGATCAACTACATCCTGCACAACACCAACACGCACTTCCTTCTCATCACAGACGTATCAAACTATCCGAGACTCCAAACGACCACTACACTACTCGTGACCCCTAACGACCACTACACTACTCGTGACCCCTAACGACCACTACACTACTCGTGACCCCTAACGACCACTACACTACTCGTGACCCCTAACGACCACTACACTACTCGTGACCCCTAACAACCACTACACTACTCGTGACCCCTAACGACCACTACACTACTCGTGACCCCTAACGACCACTACACTACTCGTGACCCCTAACAACCACTACACTACTCGTGACCCCTGACGACCAAATTACTTGTGACTCCTAACGACCATCAAACGACTCGTACAAGGATACTTGTAACACCCTTAAGACTACAAGGGGACTCGAGACTGCCTCCGCTTCTTAAACCAAACCCTAACTATCGATAACGAGCGCTGAATTACCCTTAACGAGACCTAATGAGCAGACGTGTGGCTGAGACCATTTGTGAAGCAGCCAGCGACCTCAGAACTGACCTTAAAGTGGCCCTAACTACTGCCGTCAACCCCTCCCCTCCCTCCCACCACCCCCTCTCTCCCTCCCACCAGGAACCTGCAAGCCACCACCACCACAAACAATTCCGCTTTAATACCACTATCACCACCACCGCTAACCATTTCACTAAAACCTATATTAACCACACCGCCTTAATACTATCACCTTCACTAACAACACTATTACCTCCACCACTATCAATATTAGTACCACTACCCACATTACACTACCACTATTATCATCACAATATTACTCTCACCACTACCAACCACACACCAAACATCAATTTCACTGTCTACCCCCGCCATCATAACTACCCCTATCACCCCTACTATCCCTGCGGCTCTCCACTATCCCCACAGCAACCCCCTCCTACCACCCCTCCACCACTACTACCACCATCCTCCTGATAACCATATTGATCCACACACCACTCGCGATTGACACGGCATTTTTTGACGAAGAGGAAAATTTTAGCTCTGTGTCTGCCCCTCGCTAACACCTCCATTACCATCGGGGCTAGACAGTGCAAAATTTGTCAGTTAACTCGTGCGACAAACGACCTAGTGCCACGTGCACAAAATTAATTGTTAGGAGGGTATTTGTTAGCAGGGAAAAAGCTGGAGGACAGACGCCGAAACGCGATTTTAAAGCTCGATTAAATCATGGTTTTCAGAGGCCAAGAAGTTGGTTGGATCTCTTTTTAAAACACGAGGCTGACGACCCGAGCGAAACTATGTGGCGACCCGAGCGAAACTATGTGACGACCCGAGCGAAACTATGTGACGACCCGAGCGAAACTATGTGACGACCCAAGCGAAACTGTTCCTTTTTTTTAGATTTTGGCGAGGATTTCCAGGAATGTTGTCATGAAGGGTGGGAGTGAGCCATGTGTTGAGGACTGGACCATATCAACAAGGGAGGCGGCGGCACAAGCAGCCTATCATTAGTGGTCAACACCAACAGTGTTCGTCCTACCATACATTACAAAAAATATTTAGTGCGCTCATGCACAAAAGCAAGTATTGTGTAAATATGTAAATATTTGTGTATATATGTATTTGTGTGTACATATAAGCATTGTATATGCACTTTATATATATTATTGTAACCACGGAGTGGTATTTAATCAATAACAACACTGCGACTAGCCGGGCAATCGAACCCGTGTTGTTTTAGCCCACCTCATAGTGAGCGAAAATTAACGACGCTCTAACCCACTGGACCATCCAATCCTACAAAGATCACGCATCCAGCAGTGCTAGGTGTTGTACCGTGATCCGAGGACATACGATGGTGTGGGTGCCTCAGAGCTAATTTCATTCTACTCCCCGTTTGGTGTACGTACTTACCTTATTCGGCAAGAAGAGCTTGCTATTTAATCCAAAATTGCAAGTTTTACCTATTCGGCACGACACACACACAATATATATATATATATATATATATATATATATATATATATATATATATATATATATATATATATGTATATATATATATATGTATATATATATATCTTTAAACGTATAAGAGAAATTTTTAGAAAGGACTTAATTTTAAACGAGTCCTGCTAATTGACCAGTTTTTACCTATTCGGCACGACATACTACTATATATATATATATATATATATATATATATATATATATATATAAATATATATATATATATATATATCTCAGACCGCAGGAGGCTCGAACCTACAAGGTTTGGGACAAAGTACGCAGTACTATACACACCATGACAGACCGGCCAATTTTTGAAGCCCAGCCAAGTCAGGCGTTGGATCCAAAATAGCCAATACCAGGTAGGTGATAAATTTCTCATCTTGTCTCCCTCATGCACCGACCAACAAGCGAAATATTTACAAACAATTATTTTAGGCTGGTCCGGTCTGGCATGGTGTGTATAGAACTGTGTACTTTGTCCCAAAGCTCGTTGATTTGAATCTCCTCCGGCCTGAGATAAATGTTTGTAAATATTTTGATTGTTCTGCTAAGTCTAAACATATATGTATACACACAGACACACACACACACACACAAAAGAAAACACACATACACACACTAGCCACTCATACACTTGCTTATGTTTGTTTGTGGAGGGTCAAGTCTTAGTTCCTGGCCCCGCTCTTAACCGTGTTAACTCACCCTTGTGGTTCATTTATGTCTCCAACTTCCAAGTAACCTCAAGACCCCTGGGCTCATATTCCAGTATCTTGCCTCTAACATTATTTCCCTGTTAACTCCAAGTCGATTCGATATTTTGTAGGTCGTAATCGTATCCACCTTATTGCCCTTCTACCCTTCAATGTCAATTAGTTTAGCTCATTTAGTCTCCCATCATAGTTCAATTTTCTTAGTTCCGGGACTCGTCTCTTTACAAAAGTATCCCATCTCTATACTACTAACGACTAGCTTTACTGATTCCTGGTCTCCACTGCTGCTTTCCACCCTGAGACAGAAAAAGTACTTAACGTCCCATTCGCTCATCTGCGTCTTTCACTGCCACATATGTTAGTGGTTCCTCGCATCATCTTGTATTTTAGTCAACGTTTTCTTCCATCTTACATTTGTGGCCTCTTGTTCTCCCAGTTTATGGAGCATAAATTGTATCTTATCCTTTCATGATTTTGTATGTGGTTATGTCTGCTGGTTAACTATCAACCAACAAGGGTACTGTTAGTGTTTTCTTTCTCTTCTTCCTGGTGTTTAGCTCTCAACGTTACAATTACAGTCGTTGCACTGAAAATTTGCTTGCTCAGTTATTTTCTGTTCCAGCCTCAATGTCACCCAGTCCGATTCCATATAAATGATTTTTTTTATTACAATAGTTTTAATATGTTCATGGTCACATTCTTGCAGTAGTTTGTATGGATATCTTACGTAGTGTCTCATTCTTTTATTCATAATCTTTCGTCTTCCTCGTGTTAAGAACAGTGGTGACCGCAAGTATTTGCCAGTCTTTCTCACTTTTGATAATTTCAATCATTATTATTTCGAACTTTAGTGTTTAGAATTTAAGAGAAGCTGCTTACTCTCTTGTTTTCCACTTTGTTACTTTTCTATACTGAGCAGTCTTCCCTTGAATTCTGTCTCGTTTAGTACACGGTAAGTTCCCTCTCTATGCTGAGTAGTTCTTCCCTTGAATATCTAGTTTTTCCTACCCTAAGTTCCTCTAATATGGTTTCAGTTAGACCTTTATGTCGTGTTGTACTCAAATCTTTTTTTACTGTAAATCTATGTTGGTAAATATAATCATCATAAATTTGGTGTTGGTTCCTGCTTGTTTATATTTACTTTATATTTTATGTTTTGAGAGTCCACTTGAAGGGCACTTCAGATAGACGCTTCAGAACACAAAGGACATTTACGCCGAGAGGCGTATTTCTCTAGGCGTATATATATTGAAAGTTTAATCTCTATTTTAAGAATTAATTTATTCTTGTTTGGTGAACAGCATACCATGCAGCCTTATCAAGAACCCTAGAGTAGTTGATGGGCTTTAAACCCCATTAACCAACCAACTATATAATGCCTCGTTCCTTGCATTATATAGTTTAAACTTTGTTGTGTTCTATTAGTTCATTTAGTCCCCCAATGGAAATAAGTCACTGACTTTTTTTGGGTTATCCTAGGTTATCTACACATATGCTGCTATGTATGATAATCTATGTAAATGTATTTGTGTATACCTGAATAAACTTACTTACTTACCTAATTCCTATGTCTTTTTAATCACGTTTCTTTATGCATATTGCCTTTCTCAGCATTTTCTCCTTTATTCTAACTTGCGTAAACTTAATAACTAGGATAAATTTGTTGAAAATTGGAAGGAAATCTAGCAAACGTTGTTTACATGTCAGTTGGCACAATACATCGTTTATATATTTCATACACTTGAGGGTAAACGGGACGACATCCTTTCAAATTCTTGTGGACAAAAAAAAAAAACTCTTTTAACATCTATGAAGTAGTGTTACCTCACTACACATTCTCGTCGAACATACCAAAATGCTTTGAGGTTTACAAGAGTTACTATTGTAGTTACATTTTTTACTAGTAATTCTCTAGTAATTCCCTATGAAACAAAAACTGCCATAATCAACAGCCTGAGTGATCAGAGACGGACGCTTGCTTAGCAAGCGTCCCTCTGAATGAATCTGCTGATCTCTTACTCATTTCTGCAACTTTGCAAAGTCCTGATGATGTGTTGATTGCAACACGAAAGGCTTAGAGCTAATATTCAACTCACAACCACGGCATTGTTAATTTACTCCCACAAGCTGCCTGTCCCACATCCTGTCTCGAACTTTTGGACAAAATAAAGACAGAATAAGAATAATTTATTTAGTCTCTCGACTCGTCCTTGATGCACTTGTGATTCAGCAGACACTTCAACACCAGAGTTGAATATGACTACTTCAGGCTATTGTACTACAAGACGCGCAGCTACATAAAATAAGACTAGCAACACCATCACTCCACCTGGGATCATTAACTGCTTGACTCGCTTTTGGAAAAAGATCTTAGAACAGACCATCCACTGAGACAAGTATTTATTAACACTAATTAGATTTTTTTGTGGTAATTTACCTGTCATTTTAAGTGATCATGAGAAAAAAAAATGTATCAGTCACACCAGAAGGTATGACTGATACATTGAAGGTGTACCACCTTCAGTTTCACACTCGTAAAACGGGAAGTCCATTAAACTGTTTGCACTCTGGTATGACTGATACATTTTTTTTTCTCATGATCACTTAAAATGACAGGTAAATTACCACAAAAAAATCTAATTAGTGTTAATAAATACTTGTCTCAGCAAGTTAAGAGGCCTGGTAGTAGATCCGGCCGCCGGGGCCATAATCCCACCAACCACTATCAGATATTTTAAGCTATAACTTAACAAATAAAGTGTCTTACTCACACTTAACAGTAACTCCACCTTCTACTCTGTATGTTATATTGGAATAAATTAAAGCTTTACTATAGGTCATTATTACACGAAGAATATGGAATAGGCTAAGCTAACAAGTGTTAGATATTTATAGCAACTCTCAGCTTTAATTCTGTATAGCCCGAAAGCGAAGACTGGGATAAAAGAGAGAATATGAAATACAGTGAGCGCGCGGAGAGAGAGAGAGAGAGAGAGAGAGAGAGAGAGAGAGAGAGAGAATCATCAAAGGCTCTACACACTTTATTCCCTCATCACACTTGGTCCTACATTAGTCACTAGCTTGTATCGTGTTTACACGTCTGTAAATGATATTTAACTACGCAATTAAATCAACTTTGCCAGTACATGTCCGTCCCCTACCAATACACCCACAACCCTACCAATTGTCCACCACCCACCACCACCACCTCAGGAGATGCTCTGGGGCAGAAGAGGGAACTTAGGGTCGTCAGTCAGCTAAGGGATATCAAAGAGGAGCCGTGATTCCCTTTGATGTTAAATTAGATGTCATAAAGACGTAGGCCAGTGACCATCTGTGTCCAGTGACGTCTCGAGACTTCAGACTCGAATAATGTCTCGAGACTTCAGACTCGAATAATGTCTCGAGACTTCAGACTCGAATAATGTCTCGAGACTTCAGACTCGAATAATGTCTCGAGACTTCAGACTCGAATAATGTCTCGAGACTTCAGACTCGAATAATGTCTCGAGACTTCAGACTCGAATAATGTCTCGAGACTTCAGACTCGAATAATGTCTCGAGACTTCAGACTCGAATAATGTCTCGAGACTTCAGACTCGAATAATGTCTCGAGACTTCAGACTCGAATAATGTCTCGAGACTTCGACTCGAAATGTCTCGATCAGACTCGAATAATGTCTCGAGACTTCAGACTCGAATAATGTCTCGAGACTTCAGACTCGAATAATGTCTCGAGACTTCAGACTCGAATAATGTCTCGAGACTTCAGACTCGAATAATGTCTCGAGACTTCAGACTCGAATAATGTCTCGAGACTTCAGACTCGAATAATGTCTCGAGACTTCGACTCGAAATGTCTCGAGACTTCAGACTCGAATAATGTCTCGAGACTTCAGACTCGAATAATGTCTCGAGACTTCAGACTCGAATAATGTCTCGAGACTTCAGACTCGAATAATGTCTCGAGACTTCAGACTCGAATAATGTCTCGAGACTTCAGACTCGAATAATGTCTCGAGACTTCAGACTCGAATAATGTCTCGAGACTTCAGACTCGAAGTCCGAGATTTAATGAAATGTCTCGAGACTTCAGACTCGAATAATGTCTCGAGACTTCAGACTCGAATAATGTCTCGAGACTTCAGACTCGAATAATGTCTCGAGACTTCAGACTCGAATAATGTCTCGAGACTTCAGACTCGAATAATGTCTCGAGACTTCAGACTCTAATAATGACTCGAGACTTCATCCATTGATGTCTCGAGACTTTTCATCGGGTTTCTGGCGACACGAAAAGTCTTTAATGTTCATTATGTTCCCTCGTAGCTCTTGTTTGTCTTTTTGCTGATCAATAATATTTAAGTGATGCCCACCAGTGTCTGTTCCTACTACCGTCTCCTTGTTCCTACTACCGTCTCCTTGTTCCTACTACCGTCTCCTTGTTCCTACTACCGTCTCCTTGTTCCTACTACCGTCTCCTTGTTCCTACTACCGTCTCCTTGTTCCTACTACCGTCTCCTTGTTCCTACTACCGTCTCCTTGTTCCTACTACCGTCTCCTTGCTCCTACTACCGTCTTCTTGTTCCTACTACCGTCTACTTGTTGTTAGGACACAAGTGCCTCTGACAACTAGTAACTAACACAATAGACCAAGTAATAGAGAAAGTAAGTTATTTAATATCCATTGTGGAATAAACATTTCCTTTTATGCTGAACACAGTCATCATAATTTTAAAAATATTATGGTATCGTCCTATCTTTATAACACACACATTATTATATATATATATATATATATATATACAGGTACCACCTCTAGAACTTTATTAGGGACCCTCATCCTCAGAGAAGACAATAAACGTACCTCAGGGAAAACTCGAGGTTCTCCCCGGAGCTGTTTGAATATTTTCTTCTTCTACCACTCCCTATATATAATGATGGAATGCTTTATTAATAGACAGAATACATCAATGGAAAACATGAACATGAATAAAATGGTACAATATATCAAAGATTATGAATCTCCTCCAGCTCCCCCGAAGCCGGTCGCGAGCCAAGTATGCAGCATGCGTTTCCCCTCTGGATGGCCACGCTGAGACGCCGATTAGGTAAAACTTGCGATTTTGGCTTAAATAGCAACGCTCTTCTTGCCATATAGGACAAGCGAAAATTTGTGTATGCAATAATTTCGCAAAAATCATTCTCAACCTAACGAAAAAAATATATTTCATTATGTTTGTTTATTATTAAATTACTGTAAACGTATCTAAAATATATTTAGTTGGGTTAGGCTAAATTAAATTACGCTTGTTATAATAAGGTTAGGTAAGTTTTCTAAGTTTCTTTTGGAACAAAATTATAAATTTTTACATTAACATGAATGAAAAAAATATATCTTTAAACGTATAAGATAATTTTTTAGAAATGACTTAATTTTAAACGAGTTCTTGCTAATTGACCAGTTTTACCTAATCAGCACGACATATATATATATATATATATATATATATATATATATATATATATATATATATATATATATATATATATTACACATTCGAGCAAAGTCACCTACAAGCAGGTGGCCATACATGAGAAGAACTATTAATTACAAAGCACTAGAACCCTTCGGTTCCTTATCCTTTTTAACATCCAAAGTTACTATAATCATTATTAAATTGCTGCCATCATTAACAATCTTCATCTTTCTTAACATTTGACAATCACTTCCAGGTCATTGCTATCAAGAGTAATTTACAGTCAATGCGCATATCATTATAACAACATAATCGAAACAATTCTAAGTTCAAACCATATATATAATTCACGCCCAGTCTTGAGCTATAACTCGCAGCAAAATTCTGACGAAAGGCCAAGTCTCTCGGACAAAAATGTGTTGCTGGGTTCTTAGTGAGCAGCCAGTCTTCAATATAAAAAGAAGAGTCTCACAATGACAATTCTATTTTAAAGAGGATGGTCAAACACCCACATCCAGCTAAACTCTGAAGCTTCTTGTTTGTCTCTAGGGTCCACCACTGGCCATGGACATATTGATGCATGAGGACCATGGAATTACTGAGGCAAATGTCTGCTGTAGCTTATATTCGATACATCAGCCTCTGCCCCTTCATTGGCTGCGACCCCGACATTTCCCAGGAATCAACAAAACACTATGTCCTAATGACGGGCCAGAGTATGGGGTAGCAACGGAACAGACACTAAGCAGGACAGACGAACAGCGAAACACGAATAATGGAACAAACGAACAGCGAAACAGACGAATAATGGAACAGGCGATTAGGGCGACAGACAAACGGTGAGACAGACGAACGATGGGATAGACGAACTGTGGGACAAACGGTGGGACAGATGAACAATGGGACAGACGATCAGTGGGACAGGGCAGTTGGAACATAGGTAGTATTATAAGCATTGAAAATATGTGGGCATGAAAATCTTGCAGGAGGCCGCCGCCTCCGCCACCAGCACTGGAGTGATGACTGGAGACGCGCCTTGTAATGCTCCCTAACGAGACGAGATGGTGCGGCCGCAGCTCCTAATGGCGCCGAGCTGAGAGGCGCGCCCCTGGGAGAACACCACACTGACGGAGGCGCAACCATCTCACGAAGACCTCACTGTCTCCTGGGGTGCTAGTGTGACTACCTCCACCAGGAGGAAGCTTTGTGGGTGTGGGCAGGTGGGAGGCGCTGAGTGTGGCGGTATCCCTGTTTTGCCAACCTTGGGGGCTTTCTTGCATTATTGCTACCTATAACACCTATATCACTTGCAAGACACCTATCATCACTTACACCTACAACGTACCTACCACCAACACCTACACGCTTCACCTGGTCAGATCAACAGCTTCCCTGGTCAGATCAACAGCTTCCCTGGTCAGATCAACAGCTTCCCTGGTCAGATCAACAGCTTCCCTGGTCAGATCAACAGCTTCCCTGGTCAGATCAACAGCTTCCCGCCACTCATAGTACTCAATGTAATACAATATAAAAAAAAGTGAAAGTGTCCACTAGACAAGCACAACACATCCTTTAATTCACAATATATCCTGGATACATTCCCAACAAACAAGCTTCATAATTCTCACTATATGGAATTTGATTTATACTCTACATACTCTATGTAAATACAGTATATAAGTATTAAGAATGACAAAATGCTGTTATTTATCTCACTCAGGAGCTGGAATATGTTGCTCTTGAATATCAGTGAGAATTTTACAGAAGTACGTCAAATGAGAGATTCAAGAGCAACGTTGCAGAGGTTGGTGGAGTAGTTTGGGAGTGTGTGTAAAAGGTAGTCGACGGTGACCACAGGAAAGCGTAAGGTGATGAACGTAAGCATAAATCTAGGCTATGAAAGAATGAGGTTCGATTGGAGTATATATGATACTAGTGAAGGACTGCATCAGAGTATAGTTGTGCTGATGCTTTTAAATGGGTGAGAGACATGCTCTTGGCAATAAAATAAAAACAAACCATACATAATAGCAATCAAGGTAAAACTAATAACAAAAATATAAACTACAAGCATTAATAAAACATAACAAAAATATATACTATCATATCAAGTTAAAATAACCAGAATCAGTTAAAATCTTAACTAACAATGTCTGAAATCTCTCTTAAAAGTTCTTCGAGGTTCCTACAACATCCTAGTTTTATAAAAACCAGTAAAGTCGTGAGTAAACAGTAAAACTGTGCTCCACAGGCAGATGCACGCCACAAGTCACATAGAGGAAAAGGAACACTAGTAATAAGGTGGCTGGCTGTGTGTAAGGTTGTGTCCAGTCATCAGTCGATATCGATATTTCAAAGTGACGATTCGTGTTGCAGGAGCCAAACACCCACATCCTGTCAAATACTGTACAACGTTTTGCTTGTCTACAGGGCCCACTGAACCCGCTACTTCCCAAGGACAAATCTTTGTACGTGATCAATGAAAATACTGTGAGGCAAGTCTGGTATATAATAAGCCTGAATAGCAGCCTTCACCTTAGCACCCCGCCATGGCCCAGGCACCAACATCCTTATGTCAGGCGTGGAGATGGGCTAACTACTCCCGGAAAGAAGCATAATGGGCTAGGGCAAACAGAACATATTGAGAATCCGAGTAAACAATGAACTGGGATCTACCTAAACTGGCTGTCAGAACAAGAACAGCGCGGATCACGGAGTTCCACGGTGAACACGACTAGTTTGGTAACTGTGCACGATACTAGTCCACCCCAGCAAATATCTGCAAAAGCAACACCACCTTTGCTCTTTGACCCGTCAGTAAAAGACCTTTATCCTTGAAGCATGAACCAAATCATGATCCAAGAAATTAGCCTGGGTCATCATTACAACTCAGCACATAATTAAGGGTCCTCCTCATCCACCGCCTACAAAGAAGTACATGAGGCACCATCCAAGGAGGGCAGGGAGAGAACACAACCTCTCTGACCGTAAAAAATAACCTACAAGCAGGTGGCCATACATGAGATGAACTATTAATTACAAAGCACTAGAACCCTTCGGTTCCTTATCCTTTTTAACATCCAAAGTTACTATAATCATTATTAAATTGCTGCCATCATTAACAATCTTCATCTTTCTTAACATTTGACAATCACTTCCAGGTCATTGCTATCAAGAGTAATTTACAGTCAATGCGCATATCATTATGACAACATAATCGAAACAATTCTAAGTTCAAACCATATATATAATTCACGCCCAGTCTTGAGCTATAACTCGCAGCAAAATTCTGACGAAAGGTCAAGTCTCTCGGACAAAAATGTTTTGCTGGGTTCTTAGTGAGCAGCCAGTCTTCAATATAAAAAGAAGAGTCTCACAATGACACACAAGAGGACCACTCCAGAGAACAGTTTACATCCGAGTATGACACTTCACTGGAAGCCAGGCACGATTGAGAAAGGGCTTACACTCTCCTGGTGCAAAGGCTGTATTATAAGCTGAACTACGAGGTGTATGACGAACCCGAAACAGGTAACACAGGTTAAGCTCCTAGTGCATAGGTCCAGGGAAAACTTACCAGACTAAATATAGAGGCTCCCAACAGTGATGCCCAAGTGAAAAAAATGTATTCCCAGATGTTGGTCATCAAGCTCCGGCAAGTGCAGCCATACTCCACCCTGGTGTGACAAGACCGAAAACAAACGAAGCATGTTCCCCCCATCTGCTTTTGTCCCAGGTACGGTGTGTGTGTGTGTGTGTGTGTGTGTGTGTGTGTGTGTGTGAGAGAGAGAGAGAGAGAGAGAGAGAGAGAGAGAGAGAGAGAGAGAGAGAGAGAGAGAGAGAGAGAGAGAGAGAGAGAGAGAGAGAGAGAGAGAGAGAGAGAGAGAGAAAGAGAGAAACCTTAAAAATATCTGGCGACAGCAGAACACCCAATCTGAACTTTATGGGAGGCTCACAACAGGCCTCGATAAAAGATCATTCCTAAAGATGTCATCTGCTTCTCATAGAAGAGGACAACACCAGCCATTACTAATACACAGTATGTGATAGTCAAAAATGCTGCCTTGCTGGACCACCTTCTCCAGAAGGAACTACAGTAAGTAGCACGAACCAACCATCAACTTCAACAATGTTACTCAGAAACTATTGGAGAAACCGGAACAAGGTATTATATGAAGAAGAGGTTTAGTGAAGCCTAAGGTTTGCTGGACTTGAGTTTTATGGAGGAAATATGATGCTTGCACTCTTGAAAGTCAGATGGGAAAGTTGGGGTTCTGCGAGTTATCAATGGTTCGTGATGGCGAATGTATTTTCTATGGGTTACTCTGCCTTGTTGGGAAACACCTGTTAAAATAAAGAATGCTATTTTGCAGTTTTATGTGGGATGCTTTTAAGTTTGGAATCAGCGATTCTAATTAAATTTGCTTTTTTTTCTCCTTGGCTTTGTGATTCTATCAATGCTAATAAAGCCATTATTGTGTTTACAAAATTAACACTGTTATAAGTGTTTAACTTGATTCACAGCTCAGTGGTAATGACTTTGGCTCACAAAGTAACAAGATTTTAGGATTATAACGTTTCGCTGTGTAGAGCTTCAAGTCAAGAACTGATAAAGCTCTACACAGCAATACGTTGTCCCAATAAAATCTAATAAATTTCTGCAACGTACAATTTTCTTCACGAAGGACCCAAGTTCGATCCCCGAGCGGATGGAGAGGTAGGCATTTTTCCTCACACTTGTTGCCCTTATTTACGTAGCAGTAACTTGGTACCCCGGGTGTTAGTTGACTGCTGTGGGTCGCCTCATATTGGAGTGGTAGTATACTATAGATATACCTGCACACGTGTACCTCCTTCCCCTACCTCGTGTAATAATTTAAGCATCTCCCTCCCTGTCCCACCTATAACATACCTCCCTTTTGCGTCACATATTTTATATAAAGCCCTCCCCTCCCCCGAGTAACATACCTCCTCCCACCCCATCCTCTCCCTCCTCCTCCCCGAGTTACACACCACCCATCCCCTCCCTCCCCCTCCCCCAAGTTACACAACTATCACACAAATGGCCACTATCAGAAAATTAGTTTTATTTGGAACCGAATTAAGGAATTGAGGTCGACGCCCAGCGGGTTTAAGGGAAACACATTTGTTAGATTAAACTCCGCTGAGGACCTTCTTCCCTCCTCCTCTTCGTCCCCCTCTTCCCCTTCCTTGCCTCCTCCTTCCTCCCTTCTCACCCTCCCACCCACCCAAGTAGCTTTATTATTCATTGTAAATGTATGTTGCGGTGTCCACTCTTAAAATTAAATTTACGCGGTCGCTCTTTTCTGACGTTATGGCATCAGAGTAAATTTAGTTTCACGGGATTAAAATTTAGTTTTTGTAGCTTTAGTAGATGGACGGGCCAAGAACACGTGAGAGACACGTTAAGAGTGACTGCTGCCTCTTGTGTTAATCGTACTCCAGTTATCACAACATATTCCAGAGCCTTCAAATCTAGATAAATTGGCGTATGCCGACAAGTGTGCCAACAAAGACATCTTTTTTTTCAGAGCTTTATCTGGTAATGAGTTAATAAAAGCGCTGCACAGATCTAAAAGTGTTCCAGTGAAAGCCCGTTCTTTACTTTGTGTGTCTTCATATGTTAAAATATGTTTGTGGGAAAGGCATGGGTGGAGGTGAGAGTGAAGATAAATAGGGTAATATGGAAAGATGGAGGGAGAAAGAGTGGTAGAGGAGGGAAGGAATAAGGACGAAAAGAGAAATTAAGGGGGGAGAATTAAGGAAAGAAAAAGATTAATCAATTAGCAGCCACGAAGCGTACACAAACCAGGACAACTCAAGAAAGCCAAACTTAGTAGCCACAGTGAGTAAACAAGCCAATATAACCCAAGAAAGTTAAGCTTAGTAGCCCTAGAAGATAAAAACAAAGCTAGGATAACACAAGAAAGTCAAGTGGTGTGGCTTATTTTCATTGGTGTCTTCTTCGTCCTTCCTTAGCATACGACTTACCAACTTCTAGGCAACTAGTATTAACGTAACCTGGGCAGCAGATGTTGAGACACTAGCCTATAAGTCCTTCCCTTAATAAGAGATCGAACCTTGTACTTTCCCGTGCAAGTCCAACGAAGTATCACTGTGCTACCAGGTATCTACAGAAGAGTACAGATAAATATAAAAGGAAAGAAGAAAAGAAGAGCAATATACAAGATAGGATAAAGAGCAGAAAGAACAACACGAGGAGGAAGATAGGTGGAGGAGTGTAGCAGGTCGGTGGAGGTAATCTGATCATAGAGTTGGACTTTACCACACCTCACTCCTTCCCTCCTCTACCATATATTTTATATATATATATATATTATACACACACACACACAAGTTCAATACAACTACGAACATTAATACTCAAAACCTATCCTCTGGAAAATACTAACCCTCCACGCCAACAAGTCAAAAACAGTAATAAATAAAATTACACCAAAGTAAAATAACCATGCACTAATTAATTGTTAACATCCAAGGACTCCCTAAAAATTTCCTCGAGGACCCTACAAGCTCCCCAATAATTTAAAAAAAATCAAGAGTGATTTGAAAAGGCTAATGCCGTGGGCAAAAAGTTATAATGTGCTGCACAGTCAGCATCATCAGCACGCTACAAGTCACAGAGAGGGGCAAGATCAACTTCAAGCAGGTATCTATCTACAAGTGAAGTGTACATGTTCCATTCTCACATTAGAGACGGCTGTCTTGAAGTGGCGACTGTTGTTGAGAGAGAGCCACTCCCACGCCATGTCGATCCCATAACTTGTATAGGTATATATGATATCATACTGATTCATGTATATTAAGGCCGTTAAAAAAAAGTGAAAGAAGGATTTTTTGGTTTTATAACATTACGAAAATTAAATTTATAACAAATCTCTGCTGATATGAAATATCTTTAAGAGCTCCGAGAACGTGAACGATATATTACCATTAAGTAAATGACATAATTTGCCTTTAACAAGTATTGCACACTCCACATACTTCCACCCGAAAAAAAGTAGCAAACTCCCATCCAAGTGAAACAATATTGCAGAACCTTAGGGAAAATTGCTTTGTCAGCATCTGCAACCTGCAACCTGGTCTTCAATTGTGATAGGCGAATTGTACTGTGAGAAACTGAAACTTCGTTCAGTTGCTTTTTCTCGCAACCTCTAAATATGCTTCAAAGTGATTGAATTTTCACATTGTGTAATCTTTTTACATAGTGGCACAGAGATGCCACTGACGAAAACTATTTTACTCCTTTTAAGAACAGACCACCCTAATGTAATATTATTCATGGAGAAAGCGCCAAACCCGTGAGGATCATGTAGGGCTTGTTCCCATCCAGAGTCGGAGGCTGAGAGCAGGAAGAGTACATAGAAAAGATATATGACAAAAGATCTTACTGTTTACACTAACTCACTATCACTACAGTCCTTCTTCCTCGGTTTGTTAGAATATAAATAGGACAGTGGAAGGCGCTTCTCCATCCCTTGCGACCACACTGACGCCACGAAAACTGTGGGAAAGTACAGCCAACCTACTGAAAAATGTTATATACTTAACACTGCTGGTGGATAGAGAGGGAGGAGGTGAAGACGTGAGGAGAGTTAATGGGTGTCAAGGAGAGAAGAATAACATCACCCTTTGGTGTGACCTTGACTACAGGTGAGTGGTGTGACCTTGACTACAGGTGAGTGGTGTGACCTTGACTACAGGTGAGTGGTGTGACCTTGACTACAAGTGAGTGGTGTTACCTTGACTACAGGTAAGTGGTGTGATCTCCACTACAGGTGAGTGGTGTTACCTTGACTACAGGTGAGTGGTGTGATCTCCACTACAGGTGAGTGGTGTTACCTTGACTACAGGTAAGTGGTGTGATCTCCACTACAGGTGAGTGGTGTTACCTTGACTACAGGTGAGTGGTGTGATCTCCACTACAGGTGAGTGGTGTGATCTCCACTACAGGTGAGTGGTGTGATATCTACTACAGGTGAGTGGTGTGATCTCCACTACAGGTGAGTGGTGTGATCTCCACTACAGGTGAGTGGTGTGATATCTACTACAGGTGAGTGGTGTGATCTCCACTACAGGTGAGTGGTGTGATCTCCACTACAGGTGAGTGGTGTGATCTCCACTACAGGTGAGTGGTGTGATCTCCACTACAGGTGAGTGGTGTGATCTCCACTACAGGTGAGTGGTGTGATGTTCACTATCACGAGTTATGAGAGCTAAATCTATTTCTAATTTCTGCATTTATTTTCATGTCAACAATGTTAAAAAAAAACATCTTAACTAGTACTGAAATACTGACAAACCAGAAGCTAGTTAATTTTTTACACCTAGACAAAGCTTTACTAGAATTGATGTTATCCCTAATTCTAATTTTGTAAATCACTCTTAATATCAAGGTAGTTGCATAATATTTATGTACAATATTTTAATAGTACTGTAGATAATATTAAGTTACTTTTTCTTTATTTCTCAAAAAATGTATCTCAATAATTTCAGAATATAACTGATCACAAACGTTGATAATATTAAGTTTATATAATGCTATGCTTTGCTCATCACAATATATAAAACAACACGAGTACATTATATATTGTATTTACTTCACAGTTTCTTTTTTGACCTGGTAAATTTCTTTGGTTATATAATATCAGAAAATAAATTGGCTTGTTGAACATGGGAAGCAGTGGAAGATGGGGAGGAGGGGGAGGGTTAGAGAGGACACTGGATAAAGGTGACACCTTCACTTCTTAGCAAAGGTGTATATGCCACAAGAGCTTTCTAGTGTGAGGTTGAGCACAGTACATTCACCACCTCACTTCTGGCATCGGATAAAACCTTTAGTAAACCTGCCGCCAAGTGGTCCCGAAATCCGAGCGACAATTTCTTCTAATGAACTGACCACCGCTCAACCCCAAGTGAAAAAAAGAACTCATCCGATCATCAGTAAGAAGCGAGGATGGGAAACACGTTCCTCACACCCTACAGCACCAGCATTTTAATTTTACACAAACACATCAAAACCTTCAATACATCTATGACTTACCGCGACACCGGAGATAAATCGCCATCTGTGGCTTTCTTGCTGTGTTCTGAGGAGACCCAAGTCACAAACGTGAGCAAGAAATCAAACAACGGGGGATTTCGATTTTGGATCATTTATTGTTATCGTTGGCGTGTGTTTTTCACACTTTTGATTGTTTTATGACAAGCGGAGGCAGGCGAGCTGAGGATCACACGAAGATAAGGGTAATGGAAGTTCTGGCTCCACCTAAAATGATTTAAGAAGTTTTCCTCGTAGCTGAGGAAGGCGGCGACCATTGTTAAGTCTTCCATTACTGCAGAAAAACATTACGAGTTTCACATCACTTTCTTCACAGTCCTGAAGCAATAAATGTCCGCTTCACTTCCTTAATACTAAATGACTATACAATCACCATGAAACAAGTATTATTATTATTATTATTATTATTATTATTATTATTCCCATGGCCATATGATCATCTAGTCATTATTTTACTATTTTCCAATAATGACTTATTACGTTAAATAATTGACTATTATAACCGTAAAATGTCGAATTACGAAATGTGCATGCACGTGTAAGGGGGAACACGCGAAGAAATGTGTATTGTGATCGTGAATGCGTAAAAATGCGTACAGCTGTACGTGAGGGAGGTCGGCGCATTACTGTGAATTTACGTTTGACGTGGGTATCGTGGGTCTGTGTACGCGAGTGTAAGTTACGTTGGTCCATACATGTAAGGTGATGCCGTAGGTTTACTCACCTATATGTGTTTGCAGGGGTCGAGTCTTAGCTCCTGGCCCCGCCTCTCATCTTGCCGCTTGCCATATTCACTCCCTTTAGCCTCGTGGACCCTATCGTACCTACTTTTTAAACTTTATATGAAGCCTGCATGCACCCCTTCTTCGTCGAGGTCCTTCCACTTCCTGACCACCCTGAGGCTGAAGGAGTACTTCCTGACATTACTGTGGCTCATCTGCCTCTTTAGCTTCCAAGTGTGCCCCCAAGTACCTGTTTCCCACCTCTAAAACAGCCTGTCTTTGTCTATTCTATAAATTTCTCTCAGTATTTATATGTTATCATATCTCCTTAGTTCTTCTGTCCTCCAATATCGTTACATTCAGTTCCATTAGCCTCTCCTCGTAGCTGATGCCCCTTAACTCTGAACAAGTCTCGTTTCATACCTCTGCACTTTTTCTAATTTCTTAACATTCTTTTTCAGGTGTGGGCTCCATGTCAGTGTTCCATATTTTAAGATGAGCCAGTCATATGCTTTATAAAGGGCCGAGAATGACTCTTTGTTGAGATATCTGAAGGCTACTTTTAGATCTGTAAAACGAGCACTGGCTGCAGAAGTTATTCGGTTGGTGTGAGCTCTGGCACTATACCAGGCCCTATGCTCACCCTTAGGTCGTTCTCTTTGAGTGAAGCCTGCAGCCGCTGTCCCCGAGTCAATAATATATTCGATCTTTCTGCTCCTTCCACAATCTTCACAACCTTGCATTTAGTGGGGATTGAATTTAAGTAACCACTTCTCTGACCAATTCTGCAGTTCGTCCAGATCCATTTGCAGCCTCTCACTCATATGTTTTTATGCTCCTCGTTGGTTTTACATCATCAACAAATAGGGATACATCTGACTCAACCCCATCTGGAATGTCATTCATATAAACCAGAAACAATACCACAACTCGTCTCAGGAGTATGCTAGCACCATTCCAGGATCACAGCTCATTTCACAAGTGTGGTAGCGCAATTTCAGGACGCACAGCTCATCTCGTGAGTCAGCTAGAACCATCCCGGAACCTAGCAGACCATCTCAGGCTTTATAAACACAATTGTTGCGCTGACAGCTCATCACAGGAAACTGCGATGAGAAGTCAAGAATAAAGATACCTAACTGTTGCACACGTGTGTTAATTATCATTATGCATAATGCCTATCAGACCATCTAAGAGGTCTAAGTTTGTCTGGAAAAAGAAGAGGAAGGCGTCGCCATTCACACAACACTCGGTTTCCTCAGAAACAGGTACGAGCTTACCTGCAGTATAATTATCAGGGTCAGCAGTAATCTAATGACCTAGGTCAGCATCACTCCCAACCATGACAACTGCTGATTCACCAGCAAATAAAATACTAGTGACTTGAATGCCGCCTTCCAGACACAAAGGCAGTGCTCCAGCTGTATCCAGCAGTGATAATCACAGTTTGGCATGGTTGTCATATTGGAAGCAACTTTCTTTGTATGGTTGTCATATAGGAAGCAACCTTCTTGGCATGGTTGTCATATAGGAAGCAACCTTCTTGGTATGGTTGTCAAATTAGAAGCAACCTTCTTGGCATGGTTGTCATATAGGAAGCAACCATCTTTGTATGGTTGTCATATTGGAAGCAACCTTCTTTGTATGGTTGTCATATAGGAAGCAACCTTCTTGGCATGGTTGTCGTATTGGAAGCAACCTTCTTGGTATGGTTGTCGAATTGGAAGAAACCTTCTTGGCATGGTTGTCATATAGGAAGCAACCTTCTTTGTATGGTTGTCATATTGGAAGCAACCTTCTTTGTATGGTTGTCATATAGGAAGCAACCTTCTTTGTATGGTTGTCATATAGGAAGCAACCTTCTTGGCATTGTTGTCATATTGGAAGCAACCTTCTTGGCATGGTTGTCATATAGGAAGCAACCTTCTTTGTATGGTTGTCATATTGGAAGCAACCTTCTTTGTATGGTTGTCATATTGGAAGCAACCTTCTTTGTATGGTTGTCATATAGGAAGCAACCTTCTTGGCATGGTTGTCATATTGGAAGCAACCTTCTTGGCATGGTTGTCATATAGGAAGCAACCTTCTTGGTATGGTTGTCGAATTAGAAGCAACCTTCTCGGCATGGTTGTCGTATTAACATCATTTCTTGACCACACCGATGAAAAATGTTGCCGAGAGTGCTGTCTACACCTCATGGTTACCAGGTGAGAGGTGGGCATGTTGCTAGTTACACCTCAGAGTTGCAAAGTGGCAGGAAGGTAAAATAGAGATGTTTCTGTGCGCTTCTGTAAAGCTACATATGCCTACTTCATTTATACTGTCCATTCTGTTTACCTGGAACAAGAAACGCAGACGTATTTGGGTACACGTATTAAACGAGAGCTTCAAACTTGCTTACGACTTAGACTACAAACTTGCTTGCGAGTCACAAAGTGGCTCACACATGAGTATGCACCACTCTCCTGGATAACCTCCCTTCACAAACTGACCTCCGCTCCGTGTAAAATTTTTGTGATGAATTATTGAGTTTAAATATATGACAATTTATATAATTTTCTGAAGCACTATTATCTGCTCTTCGTGATTTTTCTTTTTTTTTTGTAATTTATAAAGAGGTTTCCTAACCCTGACCACTAAATCTTACGGCGCCTATAATAATTCTCAAAATACGTTTATAAATATTTTTAAAAAATCACATTATCTATTTATCAGATAAATTACATTACGAATCAGTTTCATCTTAAAAATACAAACATATTTAAAAACAAACTATGGATCAATAATGGAGAAGGAAATATCAGATGGAAGTTTTGGTTACGTTTCATAAAGATAATGTTGGGGTCTGGCTGGGTAAACAAAGACACTGAGTAAACAAAGTTGGCAGCATAAAACTACCACCACCACTTGAGCACTGAGCATCCCCCCCCCCCCCACACGTTAAATTCCCAGGCGGAGGTCATTTCTCCAGCATCTTCTCGTGTGGCAGATATGAAGAAGGAACATAATTTATTTTCTCGCGCCACGGCAGCAATATTGTCTCCTGCTCCTCGTCTGCTTCGCCATTGGTCATCCCAGCGCGAATCAGAGATACCAGACAGCGCCAGCCCAGTGGGAAAAAAAACGATCCCAAATTAATAGTCTCAACTTCCAGTGTTGGAAAAATGCCTTTCTAATTTTAATCTGATGGTTTCATAAAATTCCAAGAATCATACTTTCCCGGAAATAACCCAAGGAAAAATGTGAGATTATCAAGCCTCAGCGACCCGCGGGAGGAAATGCCTTCATTAAGGGCCAATTAGAGAGGAGGCGTCACATTGGCACTAATGAGAGGCGGGCAGGCGCGAGCACTCCTCCTCTCATTGGTCCAAATATCTCGCCTAGTCCAGCCACAATATTATATTTTCCGCGCACCTCGGCCGTATTCTGCACTTTCATAATTTATTCATTTCTTTCTAATGCATTTCTTTAGAAGCATTCTTAGAATACGAGAATATACGAGGATAATTGGCGTAATTAACTGCATATGGCAGGAGTGGCTTCCGAGGTTCCTCGCCTCCTGCTGCTGCATTTATTATAATGAGCAGAGGTGAATTTTAATATACTGGGACAAGGAAGAGGCACAGTGAGGAGAGGAAGTGCAAGGAAAGGTGGGCACAAGGCGCAAGAAACGTGGAAACAACAAAATACAGAAAAGAGATGTTCTGAATAAACACAAAAAGGAAGAGATGAGAAGAGCATTTGGGAAAAATAAACGATATAACTGTTGATGCAAGTTCGAAAAGAGAGGTAATGATGGATAAAAAAAGCTAGAGAACTAGTACAAGGAATGACTAACGTGGTGCCAAGATCGCTCTGGCAACACAAATTCTAAATACAACACACGTTTCAACAATGCAGTGTTCTGACATTAAGTAACTAATAAATGGTTAAAGCAAAGCCCTCGTATGTCGTGTATGTTTATTATGTATCCTTGTGTACATGTGTGTTCCTACGCTTACACTGTATGTAGTGTATACTCGATAATTACCAGTTATTTTACGTAATCATGATAAATAAATAAATAAATAATATATATATATATATATATATATATATATATATATATATATATATATATATATATATATATATCAAACAACCACTATGAAAAATAGAGGAATTCCAAGCGCTTTCGTGACTACTCACATTATCAAGGAACTATAAAAGGAAACATGACAAGAGGACTTATATAAGGGGTGAGACTACACTCACAGTCACATCACACTAACAAAGACTACACCTCACAGTAGCGTAACATCGCACGACTCTGTGAAGAGGAAAAACAAGAAAGGACCTGAAACTCTTCCCAAGAATTAAGATTAGTCCAATTTATCATTAAATTCTTCCCAAATTTTATTTATATGCGATAAAGTTTATTATGGTCAAACTGGTAAAAGTCTTGAACTAAGATTAAAACAACATAAATATAGCATTAGAACTGGACAAGATTCTAATGCTCTATTTATTCATGTGAGAGACTTTAACCATCCAATTGATTTTCAAAATGCTGAGAAGGTTGTATCAAGCAAGTCCATGGTTGAGAGGAATATAATAGAATCATGTTTCATTAAAAGCAGTTTTGAAAATAATATGAATATTTCTTTTGGTTTATATAAATTGGATTCTTTTATAATTAATAAAATTTGGGAAGAATTTAATGATAAATTGGACTAATCTTAATTCTTGGGAAGAGTTTCAGGTCCTTTCTTGTTTTCCTCTTCACAGAGTCGTGCGATGTTACGCTACTGTGAGGTGTAGTCTTTGTTAGTGTGATGTGACTGTGAGGTGTAGTCTCACCCCTTATATAAGTCCTCTTGTCATGTTTCCTTTTATAGTTCCTTGATAATGTGAGTAGTCACGAAAGCGCTTGGAATTCCTCTATTTTTCATAGTGGTTGTTTGCATATTTTGATATCACCTGATTACTGTGATCTTTTTGCATATATATATATATATATATATATATATATATATATATATATATATATATATATATATATATATATATATATATATAAACATTATCTCTCAGTCCACAGCAGGATTCGAACCTGCAAACTAGGCACCACAGTACACAGTACTTTAACCACACAGCCAGACTCCGATGCCGAGTTTGCAGGTTCGAATCTTGCTGTGGACTGAGAGATAATGTTTGTAAATAATTTCCCCTGTTTGCGATTTGTAGGGTGACCCGAAAAGGAAACACTTTCACCATCATTCACACTATCATTGTCTTGCCAGAGGTGCGCAACTATCAGCCTAAACACAAATGCCTAAAGGGGATTAGCATGTAAGACGTTGTTCTTATGTTCGTTGATCTTGTGTTCGATAAAGTCACTTGCACTTAAATAACTGGCATAATGAAGACATACGTGAGGCCTGAACCGCTGCTCCACCTGACAGACGTTTCACAAAGGAAGGCAACTGAAAGGAAACTATAAGAAAAACAAGACAAGCAACTGAAAGAAAAGACACGATGCAGAATAAATTTTTGTCAGGACAACGTTTTCCTCTGTGTAATGCTTTATAAAATCATGATTAGACAGATATTTAATAGAGCGAAACGTTCTGCAATATATGTTTTCCTGAGTACTGTCGGTAAAACACCATTAAGATACAAGACATACAACTGGAGTGGTAGGTGTGTAAAGCATCCTAATAAACGAAAACAAACTACCGTATGGTTATAGAATTACTGATATCTTCGCCTGTTAATTATGAAGGTAACTTACCCAGTACAAATGAAAAAGGGAGACTCAACAGGTCAAAGGTGTGAGGGAGAGAGCATAGACGTCACAGAGACGCTTTAACCAAAACAATGCAAGAAGTTGTGAAAATAGAACAGCGAGGAGTGAGAAATGATATATTACGGCCTGAATACAGTGTGTTTAGGCGAGGGAAGGGCCGTGTGTATATAAAGCACATGCAAAAAGGGGAAGTAACAGTCTGAGTGAGGGAAGTCATCGTTGTTAAAAGTGGGTTAGTTGCAGAGGTTGGTGGATGAATTTGGTAGGGTGTGTAAAAGAAGAAAATTGAAAGTGAATATAGGAAAGAGTAAGGTGATGAGGATAACAAAAAGATTAGGTGACGAAAGATTGGATATCAGATTGGAGGGAGAGAGTATGGAGGAGGTGAATGTATTCAGATATTTGGGAGTGGACATGTCAGCAGATGGGTCTATGAAGGATGAGGTGAATCATAGAATTGATGAGGGGAAAAGGGTGAGTGGTGCACTTCGGAGTCTGTGGAGACAAAGAACTTTGTCCATGGAAGTAAAGAGGGGAATGTATGAGAGTATAGTTATACCTACGCTCTTATATGGGTGTGAAGCATGGGTGATGAATGTTGCAACGAGGAGAAGGCTGGAGGCAGTGGAGATGTCATGTCTGAGGTCAATGTGTGGTGTGAATATAATGCAGAGAATTCGGAGTTTGGACATTAGGTGGTGGTGCGGGATTACCAAAACTATTATCCAGAGAGCTGAGGAGGGGTCGTTGAGGTGGTTCAGACATGTAGAGAGAATGGAACGAGACAGAATGTCTTCGAGAGTGTATAAATCTGTAGTGGAGGGAAGGCAGGGTAGGGGTCGGCCTAGGAAAGGTTGGAGTGAGGGGGTAAAGGAGGTTTTGTGTGTGAGGGGCTTGGACTTCCAGCAAGCATGCGTGAGTGTATTTGATAGGAGTGAATGGAGACAAATGGTTTTTAATACTTGACGTGCTGTTGGAGTGTGAGCAAAGTAACATTTATGAAGGGATTCATGGAAACCGGCAGGCCGGACTTGAGTCCTGGAGATGGGAAGTACAGTGTCTGCACTCTGAAGGAGGGGTGTTAATGTTGCAGTTTTATAACTGTAGTGTAAAGCACCCCTCTGGCAAGACAGTGATGGAGTGAATGATGATGAAAGTTTTTCTTTTTCGGGCCACCCTGCCTTGGTGGGAATCGGCCGATGTGTTAATAAAAAATAAAAAAACATAACATCAATCTAGGATGCTTTGTGAGATAGTGTAGTTAATTAATATGTGCAAGAGGCGTGTTAAAACACGATAATATCATACCCACATCCTGTTATGAGAGTGTGTGACGAACTAACATGCGCAAGCAGTGTGCTAAGATATAAGAATATTACAGGGTCATCTATTAACTTCAATTATTCTTATTCAAAACATGAACCATTCAGCACAACTACCAGAGTCTTCCAAAAGGACTTATTAGTTGAACATCTTATTAGCAAACTTTCTTTCACTCTCAATCCTGGAGACATTCCCACACTCTTGGTGGCATTCCCACCCTCCTGGTGGCATTCCTACCCTCCTGGAGACATTCCCACCCTCCTGGAGACATTCCCACCTTCCTTGAGATACTCCCACCTTCCTTGAGATACTCCCACCTTCCTTGAGATACTCCCACCTTCCTTGAGATACTCCCACCTTCCTTGAGATACTCCCACCTTCCTTGAGATACTCCCACCTTCCTTGAGATACTCCCACCTTCCTTGAGATACTCCCACCTTCCTTGAGATACTCCCACCTTCCTTGAGATACTCCCACCTTTCTTGAGATACTCCCACCTTTCTTGAGATACTCCCACCTTCCTGAAGACATTCCCACCTTCCTAGAGACATTCCCACCTTCCTAGAGATATTACCACCTTCCTAAAGACATTCCCACCTTCCTAGAGATATTCCCACCCTCATTAAGACATTCCCACCTTCCTAGAGATATTCCCACCTTCCTAAATACATTCCCACCTTCCTAGAGATATTCTCACCTTCATTACGACATTCCCACCTTCCTAGAGACATTCCCACCTTCCCAGAGACATTCCCACCTTCCCAGACATTCCCACCTTCCCAGAGACATTCCCACCTTCCTAGAGACATTCCTACCTTCCTTAGACATTCCCGCTCTCCACCTGGACGATCCATGGGTCTTGTGGAGCATCGTGAATCCCTCTAAGCGAATCATAAAAGTGCTTCAGATCTTTCATAACCGTGTCATAAGACCACCTGCGGGGCGGGTTTACCTGGCCATAACCCCACCTCAGCCGCCGTTAACCGCGCTGCTAAACCCCATCACAAGGATTTTAACCCCCATCTTTGGTTGACTGCTAGGGTTTAAACCCCCTTACCGTGCCCCCACACCACTTACACTTAGTAAGATGTTATAATATACGAAACTGGATGGACTGGGTAGTTATTGTGATGGAGGCCGTAGTGATAGGTGAGTAGTGGTTGACGGCGGTGTGGTGGATGCTGGTTGTTGATAAGAGTGTGGTGGTGGATGATGGCAGTATGGTAGTGATAGAAAAGTCTTGTGGATATAAGATATAAGAGTTTTCTCTTGCCATCGGGAAAAATGTAAAGTGCTCCTTGAAACTCAGCCTCCAGCTTGCGGTGGATTTACTTCTTTGTCGAGGCTTTCACCTGAGTGACACCAAAAGCTTTCATACCCAGCACTAGCCTGGATGTGAGGTCAGTCAGACGCACCACAAGCGGACTAACAATTCTCCTCTGACAAATGAAAGTAGTTCATAGTATCACTGTTTCTCCGTAGACTTATTTATACATTGCCTCAGTGGCATATTCCCTCTTCATTAGTTATGCTGCTGTCTGTGGCAGCATCTGCAGCCAGCGTGTATAGAGGGTAGCAAGACCTGTGGTGGTGACCTTCAGCAGCTACCAGTTCCCTGATGACATTGGCAAGTATCTCTTGTCTATTTTCCTGATCACAGCTTCCCTGCTATCTTCATCCAGTCTTAGCTCAGTGTATTGTATAAGAGCCTCTCAGTGTTCTGACCTCACAAGTACTTATTTTATATCACCCAGAGAATGATATGAGCTGATGTGGGCCTTGCCTCCATTACGCTCGTGAAACTACTGATGGGGATTTATCTGGGCGACTTTCTTTGACAATGTCATGAAGCAGCTTTTTCATGATAAAGATGCTTCGATATATCCCGTGGCAGGTCTTCTGTGGTATCTCCCCATCACGCAAGCGTTTGCTATATCTATGATTGTAGAATGGTGTCTCATTTCAGCAGCTCTCAGGAGGAATCCAGACTTTTTGCTGATACCAGATTTGAGATTTAATCCCTGGATGAAGACTGAATCAAGACAATCCACGAGAGTCCTCTTCGACTCTACGCCTTAAAGACGCAGTTCATCGTTAATGTGAGGGCAGTGATCCAAACCTATAAATACAGAATCATTTTAAAGAAATTATTAAAGGGATATGAATAGTTATTCGTTACTAAAATTCACCTAATTAATGCATTGTAAGCACTGCTGATGCGTTCACTCCAGCTGTACTGACACTACGTGCATAAGATGCTTTTATACGGCTCTGTTACTTCAGAAAAAATAAATATAAATTATCATAACACTACGCTTACCTTACTCTTAACTAATCTTAATTACAAAGCCTTACCTTAATGGAACAGAAGCAGGGTTCAACTGACCATAAAAATTAATATAACTTTACTGGAAAACCATAAAAAATATCTTCTAAAATCTGAAAGTAAAAAAAACCAAAGAAATACACTGTCCATGTAGTCATTCAGATCAGCGCCAAGACCATTTTCCAATAGGCACGAGAAACCACACATTATGCCACCAGGAACCACTAGCGGTAGAGCACGCAACTTTACTAGGTATAATCTATCTTGTTAAAATACAAAACTGCCGCTCTGGAAAAGTTATCACACTTTTAATATGCTTACATGAACCCTATACACAGACTGATACCCAAAAAGTTTAGTCACCTCAGGTATTACCCAGACCTCCACTTCCCAGATACTATGTCTATGTATTTTCAATCCTCTGATGGATTTTCAATCCTCTGATGTTCTAACACGACTATGAGGCAGGTGTTGACCCCACTGATGCCTTGACACGACCATGACGCAGGTGTTGACCCCCCACTAATGGTAGCAGTAATGGTATACCATTACTATCAACCATATCTGTCCTGTCACAGAACCACCATGGAATCTTGGTGCAGTGGCTACCTTCCTCAACCTGTTTTCTAAGCTCTGGGCATGACCTACTTCCACTAGTGGGCCCCGCCCACAGTGACAATGTCTTCATCTGCTGTACTTCATCTGATTCAGATTCATAAAGACTATGGTGGAGAACGCCTTCATCTAAGCTGAGGGACTGATCATCATCTACTGTTTCCAGTTTAACACTTCCATCAACCTTTGTACTGAATTGATAAAGACACTGGTTGTCGAAACGTCTCAAAAATAAAGATCCGCAGGTGTTATACATGTGCGTTATTCATTCGGTGATATACTCGGAGCACTAGAGCAGGTGCTGACCTCGCTTATGTAATCACAATCAGTATCAGGAACCATGGAAAAATAAACACATAAGCAGTATAATGTGATCCTTTATTGACAACGTTTCGCCCACGCAGTGGGCTTTATCGAGTCTGTGACTTGATAAAGCCCACTGCGTGGGCGAAACGTTGTCAATAAAGGATCACATTATACTGCTTATGTTTATTTTTCCATTGTGTCGGTATTTTATACCATTTATTTCCATCAGGAACCATAATTGGCAGTTCAATTAAAACTGCCGAAAGTAGTAGTTAATGAAAATAAACAATCGCCAATTCAAATCCTCTAAATAATAATAGCCAGTATTAAATACGAATGTGTGGGCACTATGGTCGGACGTTTACAAATATGGTTCTAAATGCTGGCACATGTTGATCGAAGACCTGTAAATAATTTCTCCTCAATAATGTGCTATATTTCAAGAAGAGGAGGAACACATGATATGACAAACTCTCCAGCATTCCACATGAAGTAAACATCAAGTGAACATAAAGTGAACATCAACTGAACATGATAATCCCAATTATACAGATAGCCAAGATGTTTTAGTGCAAGCAAGCGGAAAAGAATGACAAGAAATTATAAGACTGAGTCACCACCTCGTAATCATGTTGGACTGGAAAGAGTAAGTGGTTGTCTAATCAGAGCCACAAATATTAAAGCCAACGAAAATGCCTAAGAAACAACAAAATAACGTTTATTTTTATTAGTGGACTCCTCACCAGCTTCTAAAGAGACCCACTTAAAAAATTATTATACTTTGCCCTCATCAAAAGTGGGTACAATCAACTTGGATGCCATCGAAAAAACAAAACAAGGAGGGTTGGTCTCTATGTTAAATGGGCGTTCAATAGCACCGATTTACTTAACATGAGGCCTGGTCACAGGCGTTGACCCCCGGAACTATCTCCAGGTAAACCACAAATGTAGACGAAATTTCGGCAGTAAAAACTGAAAACTAGAATCTAGTCATTGTAGCTATATAAACAAACAGAAAACCTCACAGCAGCTCAAAGAGAACCTACTGAAAATCTAATACTGTTTTGAAAATCTCTTATACCCAGCCCCAATTGTCCTGTTGCTTGGCTTTCATATAAGATATCTAAAATGTAAACATGTAGCAGACTGTAACAGCAGACAGAATGTCAGAAGTACGTTCTGATGAACAGTTTCACACAACTGAGCTGTTAAGACTGCAAATAAGCTCGCAACATTTTCGTACCATCTTTTACAGACAATATCAAAATACTGTAAGTATGAAAGTAGTCTCAGTAGAAGACACTGAAAAACTACAGCCCTTAATAAAGTATTCCAACGGGCAAATGAAAATATCAAGATTTTCAACAGTGACAAATTTTAACTGCTTAATTAAGTATGGGAAGAATGAAGATCTCAGAAACGAGCACGTATACAGAATGAAGACAGACCATATCATAATATGAAACAAGTAAAGGATTCAGGAAAAATTGTCAGGCGCTGTCATTTTTAAAAGACAATAAGGAAAATACAGAAAAGCTGGGAGAATGACAGGATTACGAGATCTTTCAAAACAGAGAAGCAATGCCAATGATGGTACTTTTCGAATCCCATGTGCTCTCACGATTTGAATATTGATCTGTGCTCAAAGTGCCTTTCAAAAAGATAGTCTAGCTGGAAAATGTACAGTTATCATATACTGCCCACGTAGACTCTACGGAACAAAAATATGATTTAGAACCCCTAAAAGCACTTGCAGTCTGATTTTTGGGAACGGAGAAGAGAAAGAGATGCCTGCTAGTATGTACTGGAGTGAAAGATGTGGGAGCAGGGTGCCATGGGTACAATTAAAGAACACTGTGTCAATATCCGTGACCCACGACTTCAACATATTACCAGCAGATGTCAGAAATACTGCGGGTACGGAGACATACGTTTGTTCAGTTTCCTGCTACATGTGCCGGATCAGCCAAACTGTGATAGCTTAGTGGATCTGCGAGTCGGTAGCAGATCCACGATTAAGAGGGAATCCTAGCACGAGGCCTGGCTGTGGGGGGTAGAAGAGCCCTCAAAATAAATTACAGGTATGTCACAAGTATGTTATTACACCCTCACACGTGAGTGTAAGATTATGTTATACCCACATCAGAGTTCAAGATAACACTAATGTTAGGGAACCTCACCCATAGAAGAGCGCAAAATAACATATTACAGACTCAAGAGAGTTTAAGATAACATATTATACGCACACGTGAGTTTAAGATAACACAGAGGCTACGGTCAGTTTACGGCGTGGCTGCGGTTTATAAACGGGTAGTAAAAGAAGTTAGACTGGCCAGAGTGGGCCGCGGAGAGCCCGTCTTGCCCCACCATAAAAGAGCGACAGGTGGAGAGTTACTGCCAGCCTCCTTTCCACACACACACACACACACACACACACACACACACACACACCAGGAGCTGAGTCTCGACCCCTGCAACCACAAATAGGTGAGTACACACACACACACATACACACACACATCTGGAACGGAACAAGATTATAAACGACAACCAGCACGGATTCATGGAAGGCAAATCCTGTGTCACAAACCTTCTGGAGTTCTATGACAAAGTAACAGAAGTAAGACACGAGAGAGAGAGGGGTGGGTTGATTGCATTTTCTTGGACTGCAAGAAGGCCTTCGACGCAGTTCCTCACAAGAGATTAGTGCAGAAGCTAGAGGATCAGGCGTGTATAACAGGAAGGGCACTGCATTGGATCAGAGAATACTTGATAGGGAGGCAACAACGGGTGATGGTACGTGCTGAGGTATCACAGTGGGCGCCTGTGACGAGCGGGGTCCCACAGGGGTCAGTACTAGGACCAGTGCTATTCTTGGTATATGTGAATGACATGTGATATGTGAATGATATGTGATAGACTCAGAATTGTCCCTGTTCGCAGATGATGTGAAGTTAATGAGGAGAATTAAATCAGATGAGGATCAGGCAGGACTTCAAAGAGACCTGGACAGGCTGGACACCTGGTCCAGTAACTGGCTTTTCGAATTTAACCCTGCCAAATGCAAAGTCATGAAGATCGGGGACGGGCAAAGAAGACCGCAGACAGAGTATAGGCTAGGTGGCCAAAGACTGCAAACCTCGCTCAAGGAGAAAGATCTTGGGGTGAGTATGACACCGAGCACGTCTCCGGAAGCACACATCAACCAGATAACTGCTGCAGCATATGGGCGCCTGGCAAACCTGAGAATAGCGTTCCGATACCTTAGTAAGGAATCGTTCAAGACACTGTACACCGTGTACGTCAGGCCCATACTAGAGTATGAAGCACCAGTTTTGAACCCACACCTGGTCAAGCACGTTAAGAAATTAGAGAAAGTGCAAAGGTTTGCGACAAGGTTAGTTCCAGAGCTAAAGGTAATGTCCTACGAAGAAAGGTTAAGGGAAATCGGCCTGACAACACTGGAGGACAGGAGGGTTAGAGGAGACATAACGACATACAAAATACTGCGTGGAATAGACAAGGATGTTCAGAGAGGGAACACAGAAACAAGGGGTCACAACTGGAAGTTGAAGACTCAGATGAGTCAAAGGGATGTTAGGAAGTATTTCTTCAGCCATAGAGTAGTCAGGAAGTGGAATAGTCTAGCAAGTGATGTAGTGGAGGCAGGAACCATACACAGGTATGATAAAGCTCATGGAGCAGGGAGAGAGAGGACCCAGTAGCGATCAGTGAAGAGGCAGGGCCAGGAGCTGAGTCCCGACCCCTGCAACCACAATTAGGTAAGTACACACACACACAAGATGACAGGGAAAGGCTACAAATGAATCCAGACAAGTTGCAAGATTGGTCAGATAAGTGGTTATTTGAATTCAGCCCCAGCAAAGGTTATGGAGACTGGGGATGGGTCAAGAAGACCAGACACTGGGTACAAATTCTGAGAGACCGACTGCAGATCTCACTCAGAAAGACACAGGGTAACCATAGTGCCAAATATATCACCAGACACAAAACCGAATACCCTCTGCAACCAATGTTCGTCTCCCAACCCTAAAAGTAGCCTTCAGAAATCTCGGCAAAGACATTCAAGACATATGTTAGGCCCATCTTGGAGTACGAAGCATCAGCATGGAACCCACACCAAATATAGAACGTTAAAAAAATGGAAAAAGTCCAGAGGTATGCAGCGGCACTAGTCACAGAGTTAAGGGGCGTGAACTATGAGGAGAGGCTAATGGAACTAAATCTGACGACAACTGAGGAAAGAACAAGGAGAGTCATGATAATAAAATACAAAATACCCAGGGGAATTGGCAGGGTAGACAGGGATAGACTCTTTGAGAAGCGAGAAACATGTGCACTTGGGCACAGTTGGAAGTTAATGACACAGATGCGTCATGAGGATATCAGGAAGTACTTCTTCAGCCTCAAGGTGGTCAGGAAATGGAATGGTCTGGACGAAGTGGTGGAGGAATTCTCCATGCATAGTTGTAAGAGTAGATACGTCCAGTGAGTGAGTAAATCTAGTCAGCAGCAAGTTGAGGGGCGGGTCCAGGAGCTGAGATTCGGCCCTTGCAATTACATATAAGTAAGTGCACATAGGTAAGTACTCACCAGTAAACGAAAGGTTATGAAAATTGCTAAAAAACAAATTATTATTAATATATTTATAGAGAAGCACTAAAACCCTGTCATACGACGCCTGGGGAATCAGAAGTAACCAGGGTTGATTCAAAGAACCTGAGGGTAACTCAAGTTCCTTTGATCAAGAGCCTCTCGTCATGGTTATGACAGTGTTGCCTCAGTCTGGCACTCTGGATATGATTGTTATGAAACTGCAATGTCTGTCATCGTGCCAGTGTGTTGCTCAATATGCTACAGGTCATCACAAACCATCCGTTACCATGATACATTGTTCAAACAACAAAACACACACACAAACAGGAGCAGACAAGAGAGCACTAGACTTGGGCCTTTATAATCCCGCGTGCTTCAAAGTGCTTATACAAATTAGCTGTTAATCCTGGTAAATGAGCTCCCATTTGCTCGTATGGGTCATTAATTTGGTTTCACTTTCCCTTATGGGCAAGTCTTCAGTGCCTCCCTCGTTACCCAAAGAACCCTTTACGGTTCCCTTAAAGAGGCGAGGGCCTGGGGGGTCACCTCGTTTTATCAGGGAGATTGATGAACTCTCCCCTAATAAAGAGGAGTATCCCCCTCGTGTGACGAAGAGTGAAGCCATTTTCTGTTGGTGAGTTGTGGGTACCTCGAACTACATTTTCTTTGTGTTGACGGACCCACTATGTATCTCTGTAATCTTTTGACTACCGCCCACAGGATGCGTACTGGGTGCACAATAAAAAAATATTTAGCTAAAACTTGACTGATTCTCCATCTTAACGTGAACAAGACTGTCCGGACTGTTAATCCGAAGAGTCTTGTTCTCGTTCAGTCTTGTTCAGTCATTCTGACTTTTTCAATTGGGTCCTTTGGTACTCTTTTGCAGAACACGACCCAATACATTCAGCAAATACCCAGGTACCTACTTACTGCTAGGTTAACAGGGGACAACAAGCTTACACAAGTTTCGTTTCCTAACGTGTTTACCCGTCCCAGGATCGAACTCAGGTCCTTCATCTGTGAGCTGAAGCGCTACCAATGAGATACGAGCCATTTACTAAGCCATGTATCCTACATCTTTAGTGTATGCCTTTCCTATCTTTTTAATACAGGACAAATTTTATTTTGTGTTATTAACTAAAGCTTCACTGCCGCAGGCCTACCGGCCCATACTAAGCAGGTAATTCTCAAAAAAGACCCTCATACAAAAATATTTTCCTAACCCCTTCTCAATGCTACCTACAGAATAAGCTTTGATTACCATACTAACTCATGTACAAGTCCCACTCAAATCCAACCTCTCTCATTCATGTATTTATAAAAAATATATGTAGCGAGTGTATATTAGAATGGAGGGAGGGAGGATGGAGGAAGTTAATGTGTTTAGATATTTGGGAGTGGACTTTCTGGCGGATGGTTCTATGAGAGATGAGGTGAAATACAGAACTGACAAAGAGAAAAAAGAGGGTGGTGCACTAAGTGGAGAAAAACTATCCGTGGAGGCGAAAAGGAGACTGTACCAAAGTCTAGTAGAACCAACACCCTTGTATGGGTGGGAAGCATGGATGGAGGCAGTTGAGAGGACGTGTTTGAAGGCAATGTATGGTGTGAATATTGTGCAGAGAATTTGGAGTTTGGAAATTAGGAAGAGGAGTGGGGGTTACCAAAAGTATTATTCAGAGAGCTGAGGAGGGGGATGTTGAGGTGATTTGGAAATATAGAGAAGATGAAGTAAACATAGGATAACTAGAAGAGTGCATACATCTGAGATGGAGGAAAGCAGGGGTCGTACTAGGAAAGGTTAAAGGGAGAGGGTAGAGAGTAAACGAGGTTTTAAGTGCTAGAGGCTTGGACATCCAACAGGCTTGTGTGAGTGTGTTATGAGGCAAGTGTTTTTTATGTGGACGTACTATATGAGTGTGAGCAAGGTAACATTAATGGAAGGATTCAGGGAAACCAGTAGCCTGTTGTGAGTTCTGGAGGTGGGAAGTAGAGTGCCTGCGCTCTGAAGGAGGTGTGGGAATGTTGCAGTTTGGAGGGTTATCTGAACTATAGTTACAGCGAAAGTGCCTTCTTCTTTGTCGGGTCACCCCACTTCGGTGAGAGACATTTTAGGCAATATTAAATAAATTTAAATTGATCTATGATATATTCAGTAAAATTTGGCTAAAAAATATGTTAGTTTAGGTTAGGAAAGGTTTCTAAGTTAGGTTTAGTCCTGCTGACTGTATATGGGTGAATCTAACATAACGATAGGAGAGGAACTTACCGGTATCCACGCTCCCTGAGGCGGTGGCGCATGATGGCTGAGGCCTCCGTCACGTCTATCTGGAGGGCACCTGCAGCCAGAATCCTGGTTACATAACCGTCACCAGCGCCCAAGTCCAGAAGCCTCTCACCAACCCACCAGTCCCCGTCACTGTTTCCGGTATGAAGCCGGCACTGCAACTCCTCAGGGCCCTCATTCTGCTGCCTTGCCCCTAGCTCCTCCCCAGGAAGGGTATGCTCCTGGTCACTAGATGGACACGCAAGTTGGTCTTCCAACCATTTCCGTTCCCCGTCGACCTCGGTCTCAGCTCTTGCGCGCCCCAGAAGCCGTCTGGCCTGGGCTTCTGACCAAACGAACATCCGGCCGCGACTCAGCAGCCTGCAATACAAAAATTGACTCTTGAGTTCTGTAATCACCGTGAACGTCACATGATTTCAGCGACCCTTCTTTAATCTGCGCAATTCAACGTAATTTAGGAGCGTTTATGGTTTAGATTCAGTAATTTTCTTCATGGGAAGAACTTTGTAATCAGTTTGGACAATACCTTGTTATCTGTTTAGCCTCGACCCAAGAGTGTAATGACATGTTATGGACAAAACCTCAAAACTTTGGTGTATTTTATGAAGGACTTATTTTTTTTCATAAATAGGTGCGTGCTGCAAGCTGTTTCTTGAACCTGGGATCCCTATACTAACATCAACTTCAGTACTCTGAACGTGAGCCTAAGTGTACTTACATGTTCCTGAATCCTTCATCTTTCCCAGTGACCTTAATCTATTTACCTGTCAAGAGTCGTATTGAAAACTTGAAGCGTACAAACTATTTCTTTGAAGGTTAATGTTAAAGCTCAGAGTTTGAGACGCAAGTAACTGGTATAACTCGATGAGAGGTTACATATAATCTACTTTCTTACCAAGGAAATTATTAGGGCAAAAGAAAATATGTTAAAACTGTCTAATTAATTTTACATATATTTTCTGAAATAAAGTATGTGCATATCACGTCCGAATTTGTTAAATGCAAGAAGTAATGTTGAAAGCCCATGTTAACATGGGTTGTGAATTTTTTTTAACCCCATGTAGTCAGCAATCTTAACTCTTTGTTCACTTTCAAAAATTTTGATCAAGTATAATATAGGTACTAACGGTATATAGTTTTCGCGACTGTATTGCCATAATCTTAGTAGAGTTGAGGTATATCAATACTTTTATATATTTTGGAATGGCGTCTGTCTAAACTGCCTCCATACAGTGTTCAGGACCTCTCATAATGTTTATTTCTTTACGACTTTTAATTTGAAATTTTGTAATTCATCCTCTTAGCGCTCCCAAAAATCTATGTGGCTTTTCTCACATCCATTTACAACAAATTTCTCGGTTAGGTTATATTAAATTTGGTTGTTCTATATCCATAATAAAATAACAAATTACAATGTACCACAACTGAAAAATTATAAATAAAAGATAAAGGCGAAAACATGTTGTGGCACACGAACAGAAAACGTGTTGTGCCACACGAACAGAAAACATGTGCCACACGAACAGAAAACATGTGCCACACGAACAGAAAACATGTTGTGCCACACGAACAGAAAACATGTTGTGCCACACGAACAGAAAACATGTTGTGCCACACGAACAGAAAACATGTTGTGCCACACGAACAGAAAACATGTTGTGCCACACGAACAGAAAACGTGTTGTGCCACACGAACAGAAAACATATTGTGGCACACGAACAGAAAACGAGCAACAACTGAACACGGTAGAATAAACTGATTTGTACTGTTAAGAAGACTTCGCTAGTCCCCTTTTGACTCTCTTTACAACAGTTAAATGTTGTCTATAATTAAGAGGACGCACTGAACTTCAAGAGTCTGGCGTCCGGGGCAAAGCGAATAAGCATGCTATCGAAGTCTTCAATGTGAAGCGGAATTAAAGCAATGTAAAAAATGCTGACACAGATTAGTGTCACATTCTTGAGAAAATCATGTTAAAGTGTTCACTGACCACAGTCTTATCACCTCTTAATATTTTATTAATTCTTTTGTTGCCATGAATGAAAATTCCATCTCTGTTAAGACTCCAAATATCAGAGATAGTTTCTGCTTTGGATTTTACATAGAAAAAACTATTTAGGGTTACATTCAATTTCTCTTATTTGTAGGTGACATTATAATGCTAGAATCTCACAAGTTAATTAACCATGTAAAACAGGAGAGTGGCTTGAACAATGTTAAGCAACCATCTTATTAACATTCTGAGTGCAATGAAGAATTCCTTTCCTGGCTCCTCTTCCCAACTCCTTCACACAATATTCCTCCAACGTTTTTCCCCAGTGACGCAGCAAAGAATATGGCATATGTCCTGGCCAGCACCGGCGATTCTTCTCTACAAAGTCTATATACAGACGACACTATATACCAAAACGTTGAGCACTATATTGCCCAGGGAAATTCAATTATACGAGCTTATATGAGGATTTTATTTAGGCTCCGACAATAAATATAAGGAAGATGCAAATAAGAAAGTATTAAATGAAGATTAAGATGACAAAGTTGAAGATGACGATGAAGAATGTGAGAGACTGCGAGTGGGAAGATAAATGTTGAGCACAATATGAAGACGAATGAAGCCACCAGAGGCGGTGTCATCGCCACCACCACTGCTGCCACCAACGCTACCACCACCACCACTGCTGCCACCAACGCTACCACCACCACCACAACTGCTGCAACCGCCACTGCTGCCACCACCACCACTACTACTGCCATTATCAACACCGTTGCTGAAGCCACAAATTCCTCTGCCACTAACACTGGTATCACCATTAACTACTGCTACCACCACCACCGCTAACACTGCTGCTACCACAACCACCACTACCACTGATGCAACCACTACAACCACAATCACCACCGCTGATACCACCACCACTAACACTGCCACAACCACTATTATCATCTCTTCCACCACCGCCTCAGCAGCTCTCCTACACCGGTACCCCGCTCGCTCTCTCCCTCACCAAATAAACACACTAAATAACCCAACAGAGCAATGGAAGAGGAGACACAAGAAAAAATGAGTGGTGATAAACAGAAGGCTGGACAGGTAGTGGAGGTGGGGGGTCATGGGGTAGCCAGTGGACACAGGCAGTGGGGACCAGATACTCGGAGCCAAGCATCAGAGAAAGAGATAACGATATATATGAAAATCAATCACTGGTACATCGACAACCCCGCCATATTGCTGAGGAGTGCTGCCACCTAGCGGACGCCACGCCAACTTCCACTCTCTTGTTTTCTTTTTTTTTTTTTTGGTGGGAGAACTCACTAAAGAAATCTTTCATTCGGGATTCTCCCGTGTTCATCAAAAAATGCGTATTGGATCCCTGGGGAGGGCTGGCCATCCCAGCCACGGGGACAGTATGAGAAACTCCTCTTAGCATCTATTATGTCCGAGGCAAGGAAGGAATTTGTGAGGGGGGCGCTCTTAAAAATTCTGCCAGCATCAAAATGCAGGCCGGGAGGGGTGGAGGGAGGAGGGCACAAAGAGCTGGAGAGGCAGAGGTGGCTCAGCCGCCGGCATCAACCTCCTCCCCTCTATATATTTCCTTGGCCGCCGCCGCCTTCGCCTTCGCCGCCGCCACCGCTACTACAGCTGCACCACCGTTGTTGTCAACACTTCTGCCACCATCGAGACTGGTATCACTGTGAAGACCACCACCTGACACCTCGTGTGTGTGTAGCATGTTAATAATGGTACTTCCTGGTCGCTATTATATGTACTTTATACTGTATATATGGGAGGGAAAGCGCTAAACTCACAGAAGTCATACAGTGCCGAAAGGAGGAGTAATAAGAGGCAATCAGGTTCGATTCAATAAAGGATAGGTAACTTTCAGTTCCTTGAATCAGAAGCCCCTCACCAGCGTCAAGGAATCTCATATGAGGGACTAACACAGGGTAGTTCAGAGCTATCTTTGTTAACGTCAATGCAAAATCCTTCTAATTTACTTATAGAAAAAGTTGGATAAAAAGTAGCGTTTCTGTTTCTTGACCACCTGGTGTGTGTGTGTGTGTGTGTGGTGTGTGTTAGTTACCATTTTGTCCTAGGCACATGTCGATTTGACACTAGGCCTGCTGTATGTATGTGTGTGTGTGTGTGTGTTATAAAACACGTCGAAATGTTTCCGCCCCGCCGGGAATTGAACCCGTGTGTGTGTGTGTGTGTGTGTGTGTGTGTGTGTCTGTGTGTGTGTCTGTGTGTGTGTGTGTGTCTGTGTGTGTGTGTCTGTGTGTGTGTGTGTCTGTGTGTGTGTGTGTGTCTGTGTGTGTGTGTGTCTGTGTGTGTGTGTGCTGTGTGTGTGTCTGTGTGTGTGTCTAAGTGTGTGTGTCTGTGTGTGTGTCTGTGTGTCTGTGTCTGTGTGTGTGTGTCTGTGTGTCTGTGTCTGTGTGTGTGTGTCTGTGTGTGTGTGTCTGTGTGTGTGTGTGTGTGTGTGTCTGTGTGTGTGTGTGTATGTCTGTCTGTGTGTGTCTGTGTGTGTCTGTGTGTGTGTCTGTGTGTGTGTCTGTGTGTGTGTGTCTGTGTGTGTGTGTCTGTGTGTGTACTCACCTATTTGTGGTTGCAGGGGTCGATTCATAGCTCCTGGGCCCGCCTCTTCACTGATTGCTACTAGGTCCTCTCTCTCCCTGCTCCATGAGCTTTACCAAAACTAGTCTTAAAACTATGTATGGTTCCTGCCTCCACTATGTCGCTTTCTAAGCTATTCCACTTCCTGACAACTCTATGACTGAAGAAATACTTCCTAACATCCCTTTGACTCATAGGAGTCTTCAACTTCCAATTGTGACCCCTTGTTTCTGTGTCCCCTCTCTGGAACATCTTGTCTCTGTCCACCTTATCTATTCCTCGCAGTATTTTATATGTCGTTATCATGTCTCCCTAACCCTCCTGTCCTCTAGTGTCGTCAGGCCGATTTCCCTTAACCTTTCTTCGTAGGACAATTCCCTTAGCTCTGGGACTAGTCTTGTTGCAAACCTTTGCACTTTCTCTAATTTCTTGACGTGCTTGACCAGGTGTGGGTTCCAAACTGGTGCTGCATACTCCAGTATGGGCCTGACGTATATGGTATACAGAGTCTTGAATGATTCCTTAGTGAGGTATTGGAACGCTATTCTTAGGTTTGCCAGCCGCCCGTATGCTGCAGCAGTTACCTGATTGATGTGCGCCTCAGGAGATGTGCTCGGTATTATACTCACCCCAAGATCTTTTTCTTTGAGTGAGGTTTGCAGTCTTTGGCCACCTAGACTATACTCTGTCTGCGGTCTTCTTTGCCCTTCCCCGATATTCATGACTTTACATTTGGCAGGGTTAATTTCAAGGAGCCAGTTACTGGACCAGGCTTGCAGCCTGTCCAGGTCTCTTTGTAGTCCTGCCTGATCCTCGACTGATTTGATTCTTCTCATTAACTTCACATCATCTGTGTGTCTGTCTGTGTGTGTGTGTGTCTGTGTGTGTGTGTGTCTGTGTGTGTGTGTCTGTGTGTGTGTGTGTGTGTGTCTGTCTGTGTGTGTGTCTGTGTTGTGTGTCTGTGTGTGTGTGTGTCTGTGTGTGTGTGTGTGTGTGTGTGGTGTGTGTGTGGTGTGTGTGTGTGGTGTGTGTGTGTGTGTGTGTGTGTGTGTGTGTGTGTGGTGTGGTGTGTGTGTGTGTGTGTGTGTGGTGTGTGTGGTGTGTGTGTGTGGTGTGGTTGTGTGTGGTGTGTTTGTGTGGTGTGTGTGTGTGGTGTGTGTGTGTGTGTGTGTGGTGTGTGTGTGTGGTTGTGTGGTGTGTGTGTGTGTGTGTGTGTGTGGTGTGTGGTGTGTGGTGTGTGGTGTGTGTGTGTGTGTGGTGTGGTGTGTGTGTGGTGTGTGTGTGTGTGGTGTGGTGTGTGTGTGTGGTTGTGTGTGTGTGTGTGTGTGTGTGTGTGTGTGTGGTGTGTGTGTGTGTGTGTGTGTGGTGTGTGGTGTGTGTGTGTGGTGTGTGTGTGTGTGTGTGTGGTGTGGTGTGTGTGTGGTGTGTGTGTGGTGTGTGGTGTGTGTGTACTCACCTAATTGTGGTTGCAGGGGTCGAGACTCAGCTCCTGGCCCCGCCTCTTCGCTGTACGCTACTGGGTCTCTGCTCTCCCTGCTCCATGAGCTTTATCATACCTTGTCTTAAAACTATGTATGGTTCCTGCCTCCACTATATCTTTCTCTAGTCCATTCCACTTCCTGACTACTCTGTGGCTGAAGAAATGTTTCCTGACATCCCTTTGACTCATCTGAGTCTTCAGCTTCCAGTTGTGTCCCCTTGTTTCTGTGTTCCCTCTCTGAAACAACCTGTCACTATCTACCTTGTCAATTCCCCGCAGTATTTTGTATGTCGTTATCATGTCTCCTCTGACCCTTCTTTCCTCCAGTGTTGTTAGTCCTATTTCCCTCAACCTTTCTTCATAAGACAGACCACTGAGTTGTGGAACTAACCTTGTCGCAAACCTTTGCACTTTCTCTAGTTTCCTTACGTGCTTGACCAGGTGTAGGTTCCAGACTGGTGCTGCATATTCTAGTATGGGCCTGACGTACACGGTATACAGTGTCTTGAACGATTCCTTGTTAAGGTAACGGAACGCTAATCTAAGGTTTGCCAGACGCCCATATGCTGCCGCAGTTATCTGGTTGATGTGTACCTCCGGAGACGTGCTAGGCGTTATACTCACTCCAAGGTCTTTCTTCTTTGCCGAGGTTTGTAGCCTTTGTCCGCCTAGCTTGTACTCTGTCAGCGGTCTTCTTTGCCCTTCTCCGATCCTCATGACTTTGCATTTGGAGGGATTGAATTCGAGAAGCCAACTGCTAGACGAGATGTCGAGCTTGTCCAGGTCTGTTTGCAGCCCTGCCTGGTCCTCTTCCGATGTGATTCTCCTCATTATTTTCACATCATCCGCGAATAGAGACACTTCTGAGTCTATCCCGTCCGTCATGTCATTTACATATACCAGGAATAACACTGGACCTAGGACTGACCCCTGCGGTACACCGCTCGTCACAGGCGCCCACTGTGATACCTCACCACGCACCATGACCCGTTGTTGCCTCCTTTGAGGTATTCCCTGATCCATTCCAGTGCCCTTCCTGTTATACCTGCTTGTTCTTCCAACTTCTTTACTAATCTCATGTGAGGAACTGTGTCGAAGGCCTTCCTGCAGTCCAGGAAAATGCAATCAACCCACCCTTCTCTCTCCTGCCTTACCTCTGTTACTTTATCATAGAACTCTAGGAGGTTTGTTACACAGGATTTGCCTTCCCGGAATCCATGCTGTCTGGTGTTTATTATCCTGTTCCGCTCAAGGTGTTCCACCATTCTTTTCCTGATGATTTTATCCAGGACTTTGCACACTATACATGTAAGTGACACCGGTCTATAGTTTAGTGCCTCTTTTCTGTCTCCTTTTTTAAAAATGGGGACTACGTTGGCCTTCTTCCATACCTCAGGTAGCTGCCCAGTTTCAAGGGATGTGTTGAATATTGTGGTAAGTGGCACACTCAGTACCTCAGCTCCTTCCGAAGAACCCACGGGAGATATTGTCCGGACCCATCGCCTTTGAGGTATCGAGGTCACTGAGTAACTGCTTCACTTCCTCCTCAGTTGTGTGTATGCCCTCTAGCACTTGGTACATCCCTTGTTGGTGACGAACCATGTCATGTCTACCCAGCTGCCTTCCTTCCTCCATTGTGAATACTTCCTTAAAGCTCAAGTTGAGCTCCTCACATACCTCTTGATCATTACTTGTGAGTTCCCCATCTTCTCTCCTCAGCCTTATCACCTGGTCCTTGACTGTTGTCTTCCTTCTGATGTGACTGAACATCAGTTTCGGGTCGGACTTAACTTTGTGTGTGTGTGTGTGTGTGTGTGTGTGTGTGTGTGCTCACCTAGTTGTGGTTGCAGGGGTCGAGACATAGCTCCTGGCCCCGCCTCTTCACTGGCCGCTACTGGGTCACTCTCCCTTCGCCATGAGCCTTATCATACCTCTTCTTGAAACTATGAATGGATCCTGCCTCCACTACATCACTTCCCAAGCTATTCCACTTCCTGACCACTCTGTGACTGAAGAAATACTTCCTAACATCCCTGTGATTCATCTGAGTCTTCAACTTCCAACTGTGTCCCCTTGTTGCTGTGTCCCATCTCTGGAACATTCTGTCTCTGTCCATCTTGTCAATTCCTCTCAGTATTTTATATGTCGTTATCATGTCCCCCCTTTATCTCTCCTGTCTTCCAGTGTCGTTAGGTCGATTTCCCTTAACCTCTCCTCGTAGGACATACCCCTTAGCTCCGGGACTAGTCTTGTTGCAAACCTTTGCACTTTCTCTAGTTTCTTTATGTGCTTGGTTAGGTGTGGGTTCCAAACTGGTGCTGCATACTCAGTATGGGCCTAATGTACACAGTGTATAGGGTTCTGAATGATTCCTTATTAAGATGTCGAAATGTGTGTGTGTGTGTGTGTGTGTGTACTCACCTATTTGTGGTTGCAGGGGTCGATTCATAGCTGCTGAACTTTCAAAGAATACAATAAGTTAAATGTCACGATGTCACTTCAACCAGGAAGATGATGGGGTGGATAATGAGAACTTTGAAAACAAGGGAAATAGTGTCAACAGTGACACTTCAAATAGCTTGTGCTCCCTCGTTTAGAATATTGTTCAGTGTTGACGATCCCGTTCAGGGGAAGAGATATATTAAGCAGGAACATATACAGAGATAACTTACAGCCCACAAAAACACCTCAAGTTCCTAAATATGTACTCTGTAGCGAAGGAAAGATACCTAATATATAATTTGAAAGTATTTGAGGACTTGGTCCCAAATCTGCACACTGCCATAACAACATACTGGCGTGAGAGTTATGGGAGGAAGTGCACAATAAACAGAGTGAAAATCAGGGGCGTCGTAGGGACCATAAGAGAACACTGTATCAATATCTGTGGCCACAGACTATTCAACATCTTACCAAAAGATATCGAAACACTGGTGGGACAAGTGTTGAAGTTTTCAAGAGAAAACTGGACGACCAATACCTACACCAAGTGCCAGATCAATCAGGCTGTGAATGATACGTGAGCCATCTCGGGCCAGCAGCAGCAGCAGACAACAACCTGGTTGATCAGGCTTGCACCAGACAAACCTGGCCCAAGGCCGGGCAAGTCGCGTCACAAGGCGTGTCGCAACGTCTCAAGTAGCATCTCGACTCGCGTCACGAGTCACGTAACATGTGGCGTCATCAGTCACACAAGTAGCGTCGCATAGAGAGTCACTCGTGGGGTTCTACTGCCATCTTCTTTAATCAAAGGCCTCACACTAGAGGGTTGTGCCTTGCATTTTAAATACGGGAAATAATTTGTTTTTTTCCTCAAATCTAACTTACGTTTTTTTAAAGTTTCTGTCTCTCCTGGACTCTATGATGCATTCATGCTGGGTATTACTGTAGTTTTATGTACTCGGGTACTGAGAGATGCTATAGTGTTTAGTAATGTACTGGGAAGTGCTGTAGTATTGAATAATGTACTGGGGGTACTGGGAGGTGCTGCAGTGTTGAGTAATGTACTGGGGTACTGGGAAGTGCTGCAGTGTTGAATAATGTACTGCTGTAGTGTTGAGTAATGTACTGGGGGTACTGGGAGGTGCTGCAGTGTTGAATAATGTATTGAGGTACTGGGAAGTGCTGTAGTATTGAATAATGTACTGGGGGTACTGGGAGGTGCTGCAGTGTTGAATAATGTATTGAGGTACTGGGAAGTGCTGTAGTATTGAATAATGTACTGGGGGTACTGGGAGGTGCTGCAGTGTTGAATAATGTACTGGGGTACTTTGAAGTGCTGTAGTGTTGAGTAATGTACTGGGGTACTGGGAAGTGCTGTAGTGTTGAGTAATGTACTGGGGTACTGGGAAGTGCTGTAGTGTTGAGCAAATGTATTAGTTTAAACTCTGGTATATATAAGATTTGGTTACTATGACCTGCTGTTTGTGTCCACTTATTTTTGCTTTTAAAATCTTCGCCAACTTTGCATGTAATCGATGACCCTTTGCATGTATCTGTGTCTGGGTAGTCTCAGTTATATCGTACTCAATATAGGTTAAGACTATGGTTGAAAGTGGAAAAAGTAATGAATATTAAATGAAAGAGAGAACAAGAAATAAAAAGAGGAATTGTGACTTGAAGCTAAATGTAGAGCTCAACGTCCTTTCAATAAATGCTGGTTTGCAATGCTAGTCTTTACGAGAACGGTAGCATATTAAGAAAACAGGAAAGAAAGCAGGTTCAGAGAGGTACAACAAATGGAAGAAACAAAAAAAGTTAAAGGAAGAAGAATTTTGCAATAAACTGAGATGGTCCATGACTGACATGTACAGTAAAAATAACTGTAATGAATGGCGTGACGTCACGCAGGCAGAAGACAGACTCAAGAAAAATAGGTTACAGTGTAATCCATTTATTGCGAGAGCAAGAGTAAGAATGCAAGATAATAGATAAGAACGTGAAAGGGAAAATTTATGGAAAAAGGAGACATGTATCCAGGAAATACGATGAGACAAATGCAGAGGAAAATGACGAATGATAGGACACTATAAGATAAATATCTTGATAAAAATCCTTTCAACTAGGATGATTTTCATAAAACACATTTGATGAATTATTTGCGAAAAAATTGGGAGTAACTCTTCTCACAAACTCTTCTTAGCGTGAGCCATAGGCAAAGAGAAGCGCCCTTGATCTTATAAATGCCAACAGCACGAGAAACAATCACTGTATAAGGTGTACGGAGGGGTCAAATGATCCTTAACAATAAAAATAAGACCTCTGTGGCCCTAGCTAGCTCCTTCTTCCCTTCCTAACTCAACAAGACCTAGCACCTCAACCAAGGAATCCAAGTCTCCACTCATCCCTCACTACCATCCAAGCCACTCATCCCTCACTTCCATCCAAGCCACTCATCCCTCACTACCATCCAAGCCACTCATCCCTCACTACCATCCAAGCCACTCATCCCTCACTACCATCAAGCCACTCATCCCTCACTACCATCAAGCCACTCATTCGCAACTCTTCATCCATATACCCTACACGCTTACCCCACAGCCTCTACCATCCAAACCACTCATCCCTCACTACCATCCAAGCCACTCATCCCTCACTACCATCCAAGCCACTCATCCCTCACTACCATCCAAACCACTCATCCCTCACTACCATCCAAACCACTCATCCCTCACTACCATCCAAGCCACTCATCCCTCACTACCATCCAGCCACTCATCCCTCACTACCATCCAAGCCACTCATCCCTCACTACCATCAAGCCACTCATCCCTCACTACCATCCAAGCCACTCATCCCTCACTACCATCCAAGCCACTCATCCCTCACTACCATCAAGCCACTCATCCCTCACTACCATCCAAGCCACTCATCCCTCACTACCATCCAAGCCACTCATCCCTCACTACCATCCAAGCCACTCATTCGCAACTCTTCATCCATATACCCTACACGCTTACCCCACAGCCTCTACTCACAGCCAACAAGTACTAATCCTCATTCCTTCCTTCGAACCCCGACCACAACCTGCAGAAGCAACTCCTTCATTCAAAGCACCCATCCCTGCCGTTTACCATCCACCCTCATATACCAAGCCTAACCCAAGCTACATCACCCAACCACAACCCTAACCCACATAACACACACACACACACACACAGTAACCCATCTTAGCACAATACCTGGTGATACTTTACTTTTTAACCGAAGTGAAAACAGCTCCTGGAGTGCCAGTGGATACTTAAAGACTTAACGGGTCGTCATCTGACAAAGACCCGTCAGAAAACACTTTTCTTCGAGAGCAAAACACCACTAGCACCAAGCACCCCCGGCCCGTATCTCCCTCGCTTCCACTGAACAACTATCTCTACCCCAGAGTCAGGTATCTGGAACATACGCACGCAAACGCTGATGAATGTTTACAAAGCAAGTGAGCCAGAAACAACACTACTAAGGTTAAACCCGCAATATCAACAAGAGTAGAAACAAATATAGCAGAAACAATAATTGCCATAAAATTTCCTTAGTATTAAGAGATAAGAGTAAAAAGGCAACATAGAAGAGGCTATGAGGTAGCCCAGTTCGTGAGGCGGTAACAGAGATAGAAATATACACACCAGCCAGGTGTTTGGCTGCAGGCATCAGCGAGATCAAAAACTAAAAGAAACAAGAGAACCAAATGTGGAAATAAACAATGTAATAAAGACACGAGTATCGCACAAGAATAAATGGAATAAAGTGAGAGCAAAACCTCTAATATTTGGACATTTCTTCTGAGAAGAAATAAACTAGGAACCAAGATATTATTAACAAACATGCTCTAAACTCCTATGGGTCATACAGCATAGGGAACAACAGAGCTCCACGGACAAGGGACACAGCACCCTAATGACTACTGTGTCAAAGAACGTGCTTATCCATCACACTGAAGTTCCAACAAGGACCAAGAGAAGACGAAGTAGGATAGACATAATATTGTAGAGAGTTAATATGATATTGAAAAGGTAGAATACGAGATCCCACTAGGAACAAACAACTAGGGGGTCATTGCGTCTTAGTACTTATTCAAAGTAAAAGCAAAAAACTTGGAACAAAGAGGACGAAAGCAAGAGACCAGTAAACTGAGTAAAATAAGACAAAATCAGTGTGACTGAAAAGTTCATTAGATAGGAGTGGAAGTATGCATGAGTGGTGGTGGTTGTTGGGCAGTATGCTGGTTCTGTTAGGTGTGTGCAAAGTTTCCTCTACTTCCTTCCTACCCCACCCTTATATCCCAGGTGCGAGTTGACTTGTGTCCCTCCGACCGGTTGACAGTCAAGGCTTTCGGTTCCCATCAAGTCTAAGTATTCAATCCACTCCTGTTTAATAATATATATTTTTTGGTTAATTTGGTTTCAACAAGAGCTTCACTCCTGTTTAGGTTTTTATTAAACTATTTCAACCTGACCTGATTTGGACTTATGTAATGTAACGTAATCATTTTTTTGTCCTCACTGTCTTTAAAAGGCAGTACGCTTATCATGCGAGTGATTTCTCGCATGGTTTGTAATTTTGATTCTTTATTTTAGCCTTGATTGTAGGCTCGGGTCATCCGACAGGGGCGAGATAAGAGAGGCAGCTTAAATCTTTCCCAGATCTTAGAATTAATCTGGCATCTGTACCTAAACTGGTCCCCTTCCACTCGTAGTTGACACGCAATCAACTAGACACCACTGGCGACTCTACTGCTTCGAAAAGGTTGTGGTTTTTAGAGGATCCCTACTCATGTTGGAGTCACTCTTCTTCGTGTCACAAATCACGTCCACCTGTGACCCCCCCCCCTTTTTCGACATCAAAAACGGTTCTGCTTTCATTATAATCAAAAGCGCTAAACCACAAGGGTCAGGTTCCACGTTCAAACCACGATACAGAGCTTCGTGCCCAGAACATCGGCACGACAGTTATATCAATTATTGTGTACATATTCGCTTTGAGTCAAATTTTTTATATATTCATTTTTCACTTTGCTTCAGGTAGGATTAATTTTATGTTTGTGTGTTTTATATTCTATACTAGTTCTACATGTTAATAAAATTTTATGTTATTGACTTTTTCTATCTTTTCAACTTCCATAAGAAGGAATATGCCTTATTAAACCCTCTTTAAGGGTCTGATAGGGCTGTTGAACCTATCCACTCCCTGCTCGTGAAGAGATAACACCATCTAGGTGTTGGCTGGAGGCATTAGCCTGCAGCGAGATCAAGAAACAAAGAGAACCAAAACCTCCTAATATTTGGACATTTCTTTCGAGAAGAAATAAACTAGGAACAAAGATATTAACAAATATGCTCTATACCCCTATGGATAATACAGCATTGGAAACAGAACTCCACAGACAAGGGACACAGAGCAACCAACTGGAGTAGCGGCCAGTGAAGAGGTGGGGCCAGGAGCTGTGACTCGACCCCTGCGACCACACCTAGGTGAGTACAACTAGGTGAGTACTGTCGTCAAAGAACGTGTTTATCCATCACGCTGAAGTTTGAACAAAGACAAGGAGAAGACGAAGTAGGTTTGACATAATATTCAGTCACGAGTTAATCTGACACTGAAAAAGTAGAATGAGATCCCACTAAGAACAAACAACAATGGTATCACTGCGTCTGAGTACTTATTCGAAGTAAAAGCAAAAAAAAAAAATGAATAGAGGACGAAAGAGACTAGTCAACTGAGGAAAACAAGAAAACCAGTTAATCTGCTTATACATACAATGGAACAATGAAATAAATGAAAAAGTACCCAAGATAGCATGAATTGCTTTACTAAGGAACTCAAAGCAGCCACAAATTCATCCCAATAAGTATCACTAGGGGGGGGGTATACAGCTGAGTTAGGTAGTGAAGGCTTAACTATATTCATGGTTTAAAAAATAGATATGACAACCAAAGTAGTTTGCGAAATGCTGCACAAATTACATGGAAGTTAAACAGCGGGACCAAGAACTAGAGCTCTTTGATCGTTTGAACAAGTGAATGGTAAAAACAATCAAATACACACACCAAGAAGAGATAAACAAATCATTCAACGAATCAAGCAACCATTCAAGCATGGAATCCTTGGTACGAGGCGCGCGCGCGCGCACAACTATCACTGCTAAAATACTGTACTTAACAGTAATGTGAAATAAGCTAGAGGAAGGTCGGTAGGTCATATGGTGTGTATCTCGTGATTAGTGGACGGAAGCTCGAGTCTCAACCAGTTCGTGTGCTGAATGACCAACTAGAGTTTAGGGTTCCACATAAAATAAAAATAAATCTACATGGGTGTGGTGTGCACTGTGGGAGGGTGGCGTGACGAGCCCTGCTGTCAATTACACAAGAGGGAAGGATTCATGCGGCAAGGCCAGCCAGCAGGCAGGAATGAGAGACGACAGTGAAGAAGATGCAGCAGTGAGAGAAAGGAGTAAGGGAAGAGGGATGAAGTAAAGGGATGACGAAAAGCGGGATTAAGTGGGTATCACAGGAATAAGAAGCCTGGAGGGAATAACTGGATAAAAGAGGGCAGGAATAAGAAGAGTGAGGGGAATAAAAGATAGGAGCGTAAGAGAGCGGAGAATAAGTAGAGAGAAGATAACAGGAGTAAGGAGAGTGGATAGAATCAGTTGATATCAACGAAAAGGGATAAGGAGGCAGTGGAGGAAGCAAATATATAGAGTAGGAAGGGAACATAAGGCAAGAATGTGACACTAAGGAGAGAGGGAGAGAGAGAGACTGACTGACGGGGGAGGGGATGAAGCAAGGGAATAGTCTTTACACAGGTTTTTTGTACCTTTTCATACCTAGTGAAACTGTGTAATGAGTGTGTATTCACCTAACAGTGCTTGCAGGGGTCGAGTCATAGTTCCTGGCCCCGCCTCTTCACTGGTCGCTACTGGGTCACTCACTCCCTGCGCTGTGAGCTTTATCATACCTCTTCTTAAAGAGAGTATACAAAGAACTTTCACGGCACACGTAAGCACGATAAGGCACCTAAATTACTGGGAACGGTTGAAGTCCCTTGATATGTATTCACTGGAACGCAGGCGAGAGAGATACATGATAATATACACTTGGAAAATCCTAGAGGGATTAATACCAAACTTGCACACGAAAATCACTCCCTATGAAAGCAAAAGATTCGGCAGGAGATGCAACATTTCCCCAATGAAAAGCAGGGGCGCCACGAGTACACTGAGATTACCAATAGACCCCTGGCTGTCTTCAAGAAGGCACTGGACAGGCACCTGACCAACCGGGCTGTGGTTCGTACGTCAGTTTGCGTGCGGCCAGCACGCAGCCTGGTCTCAGACCGAGCCGCGGGGGAGTAGACCCTCGGAAACCCTCTCCAGGTATACTCCAGAAATGTATGGATCCTGCCTCCACTACCTCACTTTCCAGACTATTCCACTGCCTGACAACTCTGACTGAAAAAGAACTTCCTAACATCTCTGTGACTCATCTGAGTTTACAACTTCCAACTGTCGCTGTGTCCCATCTCTGGAAGATCTTTGTGTGTGTTAGTTAGTTACCATTTTGTCCTAGGCACATGTCGATTAGACACTAGGCCTGTTGTATATGCGAGTGTGTGTGTACTCACCTTTTTGTAGTAGGCAGCAGGGGTCGATTCATAGCTCCTGGCCCCACCTCTTCAATGATCGCTACTGGGTCCTCTTTCTCCCTGCTCCACGAGTTTTATCATACCTCGTCTTAAAAATATGAATGGTTCCTGCCTCCACTACGTCAATTGCCAGATTATTCCACTTCCTGATAACTCTATGACTAAAGAAATACTTCCTAACATCGTGTGTGTGTGTGTGTGTGTATGTGGGGTGTGTGTGGTGTGTGTGTGGGGTGTGTGTTAGTTAGTTACCATTTTGTCTTAGACACATGTCGATTTGACACTAGGCCTGTGGTATATGCGTGCGTGCGTGTGTGTGTGTGTGTGTGTGTGTGTGTGTACTCACCTAGTTGTGGTTGCAGGGGTCGAGTCATAGCTCCTGGCCCCGCCTCTTCACTGGCCGCTACTGGGTCACTCTCCCTTCGCCATGAGCCTTATCATACCTCTTCTTGTGTGTGTGTTAGTTACCATTTTGTCCTAGGCACATGTCAATTAGACACTAGGCCTGTTGTATATATGTGTGTGTATGTAAGGAAACACTTCGAAATGTTTCTGCCCCACCGGGAATTGAACCCGGCCCCTCCGTGTGTGTGTGTGTGTGTGTGTGCGTGCGTGCGTGCTTGCGTGCGTGCATGCGTGCGTGCGTGCGTGCGTGCGTGCGTGCTTGCATATGCGACTGTCGACGCGCGACAAGTGTTTCGTACCAGTTAAGCAATTAGTGTGAGGGAAAACAAGTCATTTATCCAGAATAAGTCTCATCTGGGCAAGTATCCTAGAAATGTTGCGAGAGACTGAAACACACAAGGGTAGCAACAAGAATAGCAACAAGGATAGCAACAAGGGTAGCAACAAGGGTAGCAACAAGGTCAACACTGTAACGAACCATGAGAGCTAAAGTTGCGGGTTCATAAAGGCTAAAATGGCCGTTGTGATGTCAGTTACCCATCTGTAAGGCCAAGATTTATTGCAGCATTAAGGTGACAGTCACAGGCAAGTTACACACGTGCTGTGGCAACTGTTGCAGTCTTGTTGTGAAAACTATGGTAGAACCGTTATAGCAACACTTGCAAGCCCATCAAGGCAACACTTGCAAGCCCATCAAGACAACAATTGCAAGCCCATTATAACAAGTTATAGGTCCATTATAACAGTTATAGTCCTGTTATGACAAGTTATAAGCCCATTATAACAGTTATAGGTCAATTATAACAGTTATATGACCCTTGTAGGTTTAGCGCTTCTTTTTTATTATAATAACAGTTAAAGGTCCATTATAACAGCTATACGCCCATTATGGCAACAGCTACAGGTCCATAATGGCAACTGTTACAGGTTCTTTATGACAACTGTAATAGGCCCATTATGGCAACAGTTACAGGTCAAGATGGCGACGAGGCCCACCTGTCCACAACATTTATCTTCACTATCCTTAATTTTTACGGCGTGACCAAGAGAGGAGAGAGACAGAGAGAGGAGAGGCAATGGGAGAAGAGATAGGGAGAGAGGAGGGTGTTGAACACGGAGGGGATGATGAAGATGAAATTATCGTGTGGGTGTTGTAAGGGTGGAGTGGTAGATGTGTGGTACGGGAGGTTGTAGGTGGAGGTTTATAATGAAAGAAGATGAGTACAGAGAGAGAGAGAGAGAGAGAGAGAGAGAGAGAGAGAGAGAGAGAGAGAGAGAGAGAGAGAGAGAGAGAGAGAGAGGGGGGGGGGGCAAGCGTCTCCCTTACTCCGTCGCGCCTTACTTCAACAAGAAAAATAATGAATGTGTAATGTCGTGATGAAAATACAAAGAGCCTCTGATACGGAGATATTCGCACTCGATTGACGAAACACGACCAGAGGTACGACTTTGAAAAAACACTGAAGTTTCAGTTCCATTTCTGAGCTAGCGAAACTAAAGCATATTTGTTTTTAATAAAGTATTTCAAGCGGAGTTTAAGAGTGTGTTAGTAATTTTAAAGGAAACACAGAAACACGTGTAATGTTAACTGGAGGAAGACGAGTGTAGATCTTGTGCTGCTGGCAACACTGTGTCCCGCCGCCAGCAGCTTGTCATCTGCGCATCTGGACCAGGAAAATAATAAAGAGATGGTTTCATGCATGGATGGTTCACGGGGGATCAGAACACCTACAAGGAAAACGCTAGATTTTCTTTTGCGGATTCATATATGGGAACGGTCAAAAGTGTTTTAATCCATTCATAGCGAGGAAATACTCCGGATGTTTCCAGTTACAACAACAAAAAATGTCAGTACCATCGATTTAAAGTCAAATGGAAGTTACGACACGATTCCTCTGGTCATTTGTTTTTTCTGCAGCTGCTGCTGCCGCCAGGAATAACATCGCTATAAAATGTTTTACACACAACCCTCATCAACAACACACAGCAACAGCCCCAAATTCGGCCAATCCACATTGTAACAAATATAATAAATTATAAATGCAATAGCATTCTCATCTGTGTGGATAAGTAAACACAAAAAAAAGGAGTATAGGGTGAGGGAAAAAAACACCATCTCCGTTGACCTCAGCACAGAATCGCAATCATCTTTAAAGCTACTGAGTCTCTCTGGTGTCCAGGTTACACCTGAGACCTCAAACCTCTTTCTGTTGGTCACATCTAAGACCCCAAACTTCTCTCTATGGAGGTCACATCTCAGACCCAAGGCTTCTCTGTTGTGTCCTGGTCACACAGGAGACCCCAGACTCTAGCCAGCCAGCAGACACACTTCACCACTACACACAATAATTATAACATAATACAGCAGAGCACAGCTGACAGTATTAAGGCAGACAGGTGCAGAACAAGTTTCCAACATGACAGTGTTTCCCCTCTATGTAGAGCTTTATCCAACCAATGTCGCAATACAATCTTGCTCTGCATCTACGGTTTTTCTTCAACAATTATAATATATAAGTACAGTTATGCTAATCAACGTTACTGAGAAATACACACGCTAGGGTGAACACGCTCGCTGGAGTGGTAGCAACCCTACCTGGGATACTCGCCTCTGTCACAGCCTAAATGTAAAGTACATCTGAAACTTTCCTGGACCTCAGTATTCGCTTTGTTCTCATTAGTGTAGTAAAGTGATAAGTTGCTTAGATATCTTAGGTCAGAGTAAATGTCAACGTTACTGCTGAAGTTATAATGATAGGTACACTTTAAGTCTTACAGTGGCAGGTATGTCTGATGCCTAACAATGACAGGCACACCTGATACCTTACAATGACAGGCACACCTGATGCATTACACTGACAGGTATACCTGATGAATTACAATGACAGGTACGTTTGATGCATCACAATGACAAGTACACCCTATACCTTACAATGACAAGGAAATGTTATGGATTACAATGAGAGATACACCATATGCCTTACAATGACATGTATACCTTATACCTTACAACGACAGGTACATTCAACAAATTGCATTACAATCAGAATCCTACTTAAGAGACTTTAATCCCCCACACTAATACTGTATGTCGTTCTTGTAGTCATCTGACCTACACGACCACCGCTGAGGACGTCGCCACCTCAGCCAAGTCACCGTCACTATTGAACGCACACTCCAGGAGGCTCCCAGTCTTGGAGAAAATCCCTAATTTACGAGGAGGATCCGAGAGGAGGATCGAACTGTCTTACTGCCAAAGAAGTAGGCTCCCCCACCCCCTACTTCAGGGATCACCTACACTACAAGTTATCACAATATTCGCTGACGGGTCCTGGTATCGAATATAGGATCCCGAGATTACCTAGGCAGAAAGGGCCATGCTCTCTGCCACGATACTGCCCCCGAGAGTGACTGTTATGAAGACAGTAACCACCACAGTGACTAACACTGCAACAGTGACTACTATGAATGTAATTACTGCCACAATAAATACAGTCACGATAGTAGACTGGCTACTTTCCAATTCAACAACTCGGCGACTGTCATTCTTCAAGGCCAGCATATTAACAAAACCAATGGACAATATATATTAAAATACTCAACCATTACCTGAGTTCACTGCAGAAATGGGAATTTGTGTTCAGGAAACCAATAAGACTTATTAAAGCCAATCTGAGCCATAAAAAAATATAAAAGGTAAATTACTTTAAATTTCAGTTAAAATCGTTATCATTGTTATATTTAAATTATCTTAATTTTTAAGCGTATAGGTCTACGTGTAATCGATTTCACCGCTCCTTTGGCCTGGTCTCAGATCGGGCCTCTTGGCTTATAGCCCGATAAATCAGTCTGTTGGTGCTAGCAGCACGCAGTTCAACACAGGCACCACAGCCCGACTTATCAGGTTCCCTTGTGAAGACATCCAGGGGTCTATTGGTAATTCAAATTTTCACTGCATGTCTACACTCACCAAACATCACAAATACTTGAAGTCTCCCCAACTGTATGCCTTGGAATGTTGGCGAAAGAAGTACATTATAATTTACACCTGGAAAATCTTAGAGGGACTGGTCCCAAACCTGCACACAAAAATCACTCCCTACAAAAATAGGAGACTTGGCAGACGGTGCAGAGTACCTATAATGAAAAGCATTGGCGCGACGAGTACACTAAGAGAGAACCTGAAGGGTGTCAGAGGTCCCCGACTCTTCAACGCCCTCCCTTCGTACACAAGGGAAATTACCAACAAGCCTCTGGATGTCTTTAAAGGGTAACTTCACAAGGTCCTCAAATCAGATCCTGACCAACCGGGCTGCTATTCGTAAGTTGGACTGCGTGCGGCCAGCAGTAACAGCCTGGTTTATCAGGCTTTGATGCACCAGGAGGACTATCCTGGGACCGGATCGCAAGGGCGTTGACCCCAGACAAAATCCTTCAGGTATGTATTAAGGGAAGGTGTCAAAAATTTTGATCCCTTTACACGCACACCTACTTTTCACTGAGTTTATTTTGCACTGTCTGCCAAGCCTCTTGCTTTCGTAGTACTCCTGTCCCTGGTTATGAAGTCCCACAGGCTGAAGAAGTTTCTTTTTAGACGCCACCTTTAAAATGGATGCGATCAAACTTGAACTTTGCTTATTTCAGCTCCTGTTTCCTACAGACGTCATTCTAGTGTCTAAATATATGTTTCCGGGATCAAGGAATTCAAATTTAAGGTTTTGAAATCCATATAAATATTCTATGAATTTGACAGCTATTTTATTATACAGCTGACTGGTGCCAACAGTACTGGCTGCAGGGAACCAACATTTCATGAACTGTCTGGGAATTTATCTTCCAATGTTATATTGTCAATTAAGGCGCTGTGTAAATTCATGACCAGAAGAGGTAACCCATATGAAATTTCAAGTCAGACGCTACGTCATAATTTCATCAGCCAACACTTGTGTTCCAAATGAGATTGCTGAACCTATCATGAAAGTCAAGGAACGTGGAGAAGCCGGCTACTTAACATTTAGAGAGGAACGGTTTGTTAAGAAAAGTAAAAAGCTTTCATACGTGATTACGAAGGATAAACATCCAACAATGTAGAGAAATGCAGCAGTACCTACTCAACACTCAAAGTCTTCGATAAGTTACCAAAACCCAGATATTGCTATGGCTGAAAGAAGCTAAAGAATGGGGAGAAGGAAAGATATTCTGTTGCCATCAAATATGGTTTTTGACGACAATGCCTTTCAAAATAAACCAGTAAATTATCCTGTGTTGGCTGAGCTTTAGAAGAAACTGAGGCCATTTCATTACTCCAACAACGTAATGTAATGGAAGCTGCAGTTATTGTAGGTTTTATGCCACAGGTTCGCCAACTTAAAACAAAAGATGGGAAAATGTTTTTGACAACGATTGAGTAAATGTTACACAGTAAAAGATAGTAAACAGAGTAAACTTCATTTTTGATACCTTCATATAACAGACCATACCACGGGTGGGGTTCGAACCCGCGGTCCCCTAAAGCGGGAGAAAGAGCGCTACGAAAGACTGATGATCCAACTCGACTGATGAAGACAGAATGTGATACTCCTGTTCCCATTCAGATGGACAAGTTCTGGCCTTCTAACACAAAGATATGCTGCAACACAAAGATATGCTCCAACACAAAGATGTGCTCCAACACAAAGATATGCTCCAACACAAAGATATGCTCCAACACAAAGATATGCTCCAACACAAAGATATGCTCCAACACAAAGATATGCTCCAACACAAAGATATGCTCCAACACAAAGATATGTTCCAACACAAAGATATGTTCCAACACAAAGATATGCTGCAACACAAAGATATGCTCCAACACAAAGATATGCTCCAACACAAAGATATGCTCCAACACAAAGATATGTTCCAACACAAAGATATGCTCCAACACAAAGATATGCTCCAACACAAAGATATGCTGCAACACAAAGATATGCTGCAACACAAAGATATGCTCCAACACAAAGATATGCTCCAACACAAAGATATGCTGCAACACAAAGATATGCTCCAACACAAAGATATGTTCCAACACAAAGATATGCTGCAACACAAAGATATGTTCCAACACAAAGATATGCTCCAACACAAAGATATGCTGCAACACAAAGATATGCTGCAACACAAAGATATGCTCCAACACAAAGATATGCTCCAACACAAAGATATGCTCCAACACAAAGATATGCTCCAACACAAAGATATGTCAAAACAAAGATATGCTGCAACACAAAGATATGCTCCAACACAAAGATATGCTCCAACACAAAGATATGTCTGCAACACAAAGATATGCTCAACACAAAGATATGCTCCAACACAAAGATATGCTGCAACACAAAGGATATGCTCCAACACAAAGATATGCTCCAACACAAAGATATGCTCCAACACAAAGATATGCTGCAACACAAAGACATGCTGCAACACAAAGATATGCTGCAACACAAAGATATGCTGCAACACAAAGATATGCTCCAACACAAAGATATGCTCCAACACAAAGATATGCTCCAACACAAAGACATGCTGCAACACAAAGATATGCTCCAACACAAAGATATGCTCCAACACAAAGACATGCTGCAACACAAAGATATGCTCCAACACAAAGATATGCTCCAACACAAAGACATGCTGCAACACAAAGATATGCCAGTAACTATTTCATCAACGAAGCAAAAGGGACGCACATGGCAACGATCGTAAATGGAACCATAACAGAAGACATTGACACCAGGGATACTAGTATCGTTAGTAATAATGAGATTAAAAGCGGCCCTGAACTACATTTCTATTCTATTATTACATTCACAGGGAAGCGTTAAACCCGTTGGGGGTCATATATCGCCTGAGGATATGGAAAGCATTCAGATTCGATTCAAGGAATTAGAGCATTTATAATTCATATCTCTACTGAAGAGATGAATTATACTGAAGAAACAGATGGTAAAATGATCATCCACCGAAGAAACAGATGGTACAATGATCATCCAACGAAGAAACAGAAGGTAAAATGATCATCCACCTGTTCATGGTGTTCGGTGCAGAATTAAATGCCTCACAGTGTTATGAAAGCACTCTGATGCAGCTGTACTCCTTCGATATATCTATAAACTTTTCACCATAGGATTGGAAGAAATGTGGATTAAAGTAGGCGTGGGAGACGCACTGTTTCACAAGCTTGCAAAACATCGTGGCGCTACAGTTTGCAGTAATCTAATTAAGGCACATGTTGTTATAAGCTGTGATGTCACAAGCAAGGTAGTAACAAAGCTTTCTGCCTTAAAAGCTGCACCAGAAGACTTTTACTTCAGTTTGCATAAGAAACCATTCTCCCTCAGGAAACACTCGATAAAGCAGAGGGAAACCCTGTTAAAGTTCTATATCCATCAAACAAAAGTAAGATATGTGATGATCCTCAACACTGCCTGCATACTCACCAACACACCACAACTTCAACTTTCACCTTTCTGCGTCAGTACCTTTGATTCTCTACAACCAGCAGATTTTAGGTGGTACAAAACATCAAGTGGTATTATTCTGAAGCCAGAACTATATGTCTTAACAAAATATTTTCTACACCACTTGGAAAGTGCACATGCACAACTTGCATTAATATTACATGTAAAAGTCCTTTAAAGTAAGTTGTTTGCAGAGAATAGTGTAAATGTGGTGACTAATGTAAAAGATTACAATTTGTGAGATCAAAGTTATAATGATTGTATAGCTGTTTATAAATGACTTCTGTTTATTGTATTCATTTTAAATTTAAGTATTTCATTATATTAAAATATTATGTTTAATTTTCACCTATTTTCACTAGATAAAATACAAAAACCCCGTTAACAAGAAATCTGACATCTATATGCATTTGAAATCCTTAAATTTGAATTCCTGGACCCCCAAAACATACATTTATGCACTAGACTGATATATGTAGGTGAACAAAAGCTTAAATAAATCCTCTTAAAATTTCACGCCAGCCATTTTTAAATATGGCATCTAAAATACCTCTTCCAGCCTATGATGATGTCTACCAAAGTCTTTCTGTTTATTTGCTTCTCTAAGTGGTTACTTAAATCAAGAGTAGAATTTTTTGCGGGACTTTATAATGAGGGACAGGACTATAAGGAGTAATTTCGGTGCGCTAATTTGCAACTAAATCCCTACAAAATGTTCAAAGTGTAAAATTATGTAGGATCTTTCTCGTCTACGTTCCAGTTAATACAGTTAAAGGACATTCAGATATTCCCAATAATTTAAGTGCTTGACATAATATATATGGACTGTGAAGCTATTCAACATTCTTCAAATCTACAATTCCACCTGCCTTAAAAGGGACTGGATTTTTTATAATCCTCCATACCCTATTTTTTTTAGCACTCTCCAACTATTTATTTATTTTCTTTCTCCTTCCTTCCACTAATCCTAGTAAATTACACTTCTTTTTTTGCCTTTTCGGTTTGCCGTCATCGTCCTCTCCAATCTTCTTGAGTTTTCTTTTTCTTTTCCTTCCTTACCTAACACATTATTATTATGCCTCCACCACTCCCTCTTTATCTCTACCTCCATTCCCCTTTTCTACCCTTAGTCTTCCTCTCATCTTTCTCTCATTACGTACCTCCTCCTTTCTCTCTCCCCTCATCTCCCCTGGGTATTTACTGGCTCCTCTTACGCCTAATTTATCCTCCCCCGACAATACGCGGAGAAAACTACCCACTAAAAACACACTCACACTCGCCCCCTCCCGCACCAAGCTAATAACAGACCCCTCCATCCCCACTTCCCTCGCCTCCCTCCTCCTCTCACCTCCCCATTTCCCTCACCCCCCGTCATCCCCCCACCATCACTCCTTCTCTATCCCCACCTACCCTCAGCACCTAAGGCTTCCTGCCCCCCCCCCACGTCACCTACCCACCCCTCACATGCCCAAACCATCCAAGTTCCACTTTTCCCCGACACCACCTATCTTCTTCAATCCTTAATTCTTTACCTATTTTCTAGCAATTTTCATTCCCTTCCCCTTAGTTTCTATGTAAGTCTCTCTAGTTTCCACAACCTGCCCTATCCTGACTATCCTCCAGACTTTCCAATTTTATTAATCATTTCAGCTTCACTTAGTTTTTATACAATTTCTTTCCCAATTCTTTTTTTTTTCTCATTTCTAATCTTATTACTCTTTATTCTTTGTTTACTTGCTTCACTTCTCTCCCTGCCCTTTCTCTACGCCATACCTCTTCCATCTTTCCTCTATCTTCCCTATTCAAAGGCCTTCCTGAAAACAATTCACAATATCTTGTTCATTATAACTACAATTCCATATAGTTATCAAACTGTCCTCCTCATATTATTGTCACCGACCAATGAATCCTTCCTCCATATACTACTTAAGGTGACCTCGACCCCATAGACTCCAGAGATTGGCACCGAGTTCCAGGAATGCCTCTACGACCCACGAGATTCCAGAAATGCCCATACAAGAACCCTCAGATTCCAAAGCTTCCTTAAGAGTGCCTAACTTTCCAAGAATAGCATAAAACAAAATTAAAGGACTATCTGAAAAAAAGAAAGTATAGGTAGGGGAGAAGGTTTCAGAAGACAGTTCAGGAAATAAAGCAGCAGTACTAAACATAGTAGGAATTCTTCAACACCCCTTAAGATTCCAGGAATGATTTCCTACCATTCCCTAATTTCCACGACTGAATCGTAACACCAGGACAGGAAGAAGCCAAAGATAAAGCAGGAAGTAGACTAATCTTGAAAATTGATTAAGAGAGCCCAATTTATGTGGTCAGGAAACCTCCAAACTGTCCATGTGTGGTCAAGAAACCTCCATACAGTTCAGTTTTGCAGACTGGACGTTTCCGGGTGTAGAAGCCGTCCAAATCTAGAAGCTAACCAGATCTAGAAGCCGTCCAGGTCTGGAATTCATAAAGGTATGGAAGTCGTCCAGGTATGAAAGCTATCCAGGTCTGAAAGCCGTCCAGGTCTGGAAGCCGTCCAGGTCCGGAAGAGGCAATTTTCCCTAGTGTCCTCAGGAGGGTGAGATGAGGCGTCATTATCCTCAGGGTAAGAAGACGCCGCCTGATTAAGGCTGAGCGGCCATCACTGTAAGTGTTGCCTTTACGGCTTCCATCATGAGTTGTGTCTTAGTTATCTTCTTAAGTGTCCTCTAGTGGTGGTCCCACCAGTGTGGTCTTGATAACCCACTCGTGTTATCCTGATAACCCACCAGTGTTGCACTGATGACCCACCAGTGTAGTCTTGATAACCCACCAATGTTATCTTGATAAGCCGCCAGTGTTATCTTGATAATCCACCAGTGTTATCTTGAAAACCCACCAATGTTATCTTGATAAGCCGCCAGTGTTATCTTGATAAGCCGCCAGTGTTATCTTGATCCACCTGTGTGGTTTTGATAACCCACCAGTGTTATCTTGATAACCCACCAGTGTGGTCTTGACGACCTACCAGTGTTATCTTGATGACCCACCACCGTGGTCTTGATCCTCCACTGTGTTCTTAATGACCCACCAGTGTGGTCCTGCTATAGTGAAACAAACTCTACGGACACGGCAAACCTAGTTTGTGTGACTGACCATACTCTCTGACAAGGGGTTGACAGGGTTAAGTTATAGCTCCTGTGCCTCTTGAGTGTTGATCTAAAACTCCTGGGCCTGTTGGAGGGTTTAATATTATAGTTTCTAGGCTTCTTGAAAGTGTTGAGCTATAGTTTGGGTCTCTGAAAGGGGAAATGGGGGAGAAGACTTAACCCATACATATGGGGGATTACAAACAGACCCCTGGCTGTCTTTGAGAAGGCGCTGGACAGGCACCTAAATTCAGTACATGATCAGCCGGGCTGTGGTTCGTACGTCAATTTCCGTGCGGACAGCAGCAATAGCCTGGTTGATCAGGCCCTGATCCACAGAGAGGTCTGGTCACAGACCGGGCCGCGGGGGCGTTGATCCCCAAAACCCTCTCCAGATATACTCCTAGGCCTCTTGCGAGAGTTGAGGTACAGCTACTAGGCCTCATGCTATGGGTGAGAGGGGGTTGGCATTATGGGATACGGGAAATACCTTTCTCGGATATATATACATGTATGTCGTACCGAATAGGTAAAACATGCGATTTTGGCTTAAATAGCAACGCTCTTTTTGCCGAATAAGGCAAGCGAAAATTTTTTATGCAATAATTTCGCAAAAATCATTCTGAACCTAACGAAAAAAATATATTTCATTGTGTTTATTTATTAAATTATTATAAACTTGTATAAAATATATTTAGTTGGATTAGGCTAAATTAAATTGCGCTTGTTATAATAAGGTTAGGTAAGTTTCCTAAGGTTCTTTTGGTACAAAATCATTAATTTTTACATTAACATAAATGAAAAAAATATATTTAAATGTATAAGAGAAAATTTAAGAAAGGACTTAATTTTAAATCAGTTCTTGCTAATTGACCAGTGTTACCTATTCGGCACGAAATTATATATATATATATATATATATATATATATATATATATATATATATATATATATATATATATAATATATATATATATATAATACATACATACATAAAAAAAAAACAACACACACACACACACACACACACACACACACACACACACACACACCGAGATAAACACACGTCTCGTGCTATATACCCTAAGCAATGCTCAAACCTGCGGAAAATTTTAAGTACTATCCTCTCTATATGATGCGAAATACATGAAATTCCACAATGGCATTCTTTTATCTCCAATGAACCATGAAGCCCATCCCTTCTGTATTCGCGTTTTCATTTCCTCGATATTAAAAAAAGATGACCACTTTTTCCTCTTAACTGCTCTTACCATTTTCACTCATCTGGTTTATTTCCACAATGTAAATTTTTATCGACAACTTTTCTAAAGTTATCTTGCAGCCTTACAGCACTAAGAAGGGTAGAGGAACTCTTGCAGTCTTGCTACACAGAGAGGGAGAGAAGGGTTGCAATCTTGCTACATAGAGAGGTTGTGGAACACTTGCAGTCTTGCAACACTAAGAGAAACTCTTGCAGTCTTGCTATACTGAGAGAGTGAGGAACTCTTGCTTACCAGAGAGGGCTTGAGGAACTCTTGTAGTCTTACTACACAGAGGTATTAAGGAAGATCATATGTTGTTATGGAGTCAAAGGCTCATGAATTCCCACCTAATATTCACATATGTTGTCGAGCTTGAAAGTCCCGTTAAACACCAGTTAGAAGCTGTACCAAACCTTAACTAGAAACAGGTACCAGATCAGCTATACTGTGGCAGCTATGTAAACTAGCTGGCTGTGGCAGCAACAGTTTGGTTGACAAGGCACAGTCAACAAAATAGTCTGGCCTCAGGCAAGGCTTTAAGAACAGACGACCTCTTGAAATCGGTCACAGGCTTAGTTCGAGGTTCTGACTTATAGTCCGTAGCTGTAAATCTTTCTTGCACACGGACACTTGTGACTTATAAATACACTACGTACGGCAACACACTGTTAACACTTTCATTTAACAAAATTAGAAACACTATCTAAGCAACTATCTTATTTTATATGAAACATCGTAAGAACGCACGCAGTGATAGCTATATTATAAGGACACCTGTAGTGTGAAGCTGCACCAATCTATACGACACACTGACGGTAAGAACACCTTCAGTACGCGGCTACCCTATCCTATACGATAGTTACAGTGTGGGTACACAATGTAACTATCGCTGTAGGAATATCCATAATGAGGCTACTCTGTTTTATATGATAGTTACAATTTGAAACCACCTTTAATGTGTTCGTACCTTATTCTATATAAAAGTCACATTGATGAAAATGGTATAAAATACCGACAACTTGAAAAGTAAGACGCATGTGCAACAGTTGGGTATCTTAATTTAAGAGTCACACTGTGGTAACACTGCATATAGTAGTCACGTACAATTTACTGTAAGCAGTGGTGTGTTTTCTCGCAGCAATGAATTCTTCAAACAGAAATTTAACTGCAGTATGTTAAACGCATTCTCTCCTGCACTCTCCAATTTATGTATAGTTCTTGTTTTTTTTCACACAATTCAAGTTTAAATGGGAAACGAGCAATCAGTTACTATTTTTTTGAGATATTTTATATATGAAAGTCAATGATCAAGTTGAGCGTTCGACGGTCAATTATTTATACAGTCACCACAAATTAAAAATAGCACTGTTTTAAGCCTCTTCTTACCACTAGATTAAAGGTATAATACCGACAATTTGATGAATAAGGCAGATATATAACACCTCTGTATATTTACTGAGACGTTTCGGTTGGACAGAAGGCTCTAATACTGAGGCATGAGGAGGGAGACACTTATACTGCAGCCAGTGGTAGAAGTGTCGAGATGAAGCAGTTAAAGACATGGTCATAGGTGGGGGGGGGCCATTAGTGGAAATAGCTCACTTACAGCATGAACTGTAACTACTTATGTGCTCTGATCATGACCCACTCCTACAATACCCCCTCCTCTCCCCCCGGCCATTATTTTCCTTCCTCCTTGCCGTTGTTTTAAAAAAAATCAATCTTTATTACTACTTTCATTTTCTTCCTCTGTATTCTTCCTACACTTCTATTATCATTCTCCCCATTTTATATCGTTTTCTAGTGTTCTTTAGTCTATTCCTTTCTTTCAGCCATTTTTTATTCTTTCCTGTAAATCCTCAATGTCACTTGACCAGACTCCTTCCTTCCTGCTTTCTTCATCTCTTCTACGTCTCCGTGTTCCTTCTCCTCCTCTTCCTCCTCGTTTCCCTCATCCTCGCCTATAAAACTCTGTGTAGTCATCGAGCCCACACGCGTGCACGCACACGCACCTAATTACGTGCCTTAACAGCTGAACCACCGCGATAACAACCTTAGTAACGACGTCTCTACCCCCTTCCTCCCCCCCCCTCTTATTTATAAGCATCAACACATCCCGCCCACCAAAAATTCTCCCATTTTCTCGGAAAGAATGAATAATTTACCCCGAGACAAGATCAAGCTTAACACACTTCTCACAAAGGACGAAACTCCCTTTGTGTATTGACGGAAAATCCGCCTCTACTGTTACTCTGGACTTCGGATACTCCTTCCCTGGTAACGTCCCGTTTTTCGACAACCTTTATCCAGTGGTATTCCGAAGGTGGGGTGAATATAATGGCAAGCCATGGCCACTGCTAGTAAGGACGAAAAGAGCACTGCGGCAACCAATGTCCTCCGACCATCTAACCCATCGCCACGTAGCACTGTCTTGTCGCAGAGGAGGGAATTTGGACACTTTTCACTAGAGACCATGTGACACTTTGCCTACTTTGTGTGTTTGTGCTTTGTGTACGTGCCAATATACAGGAGAAAGTGTGTACACGCAGGCTGGTGTGTGCACGTGCATGTACGTCCCTACGTGCCCTTTTCAAAACCACTTGACAATATAAGATTTTCCTCACAATAAAGATACGACAAATCTTCCATAACCTTATATTTATTATTATATTCACAAGAAAGCGCTAAGGCTGAATGGGTCAGAGAGATCTGACTTTATTTTAAAGCTTTGTAAATATCTCTCGTGGGTATTGTTTCCCTCTGGAAGGAAAGGCGGCAATCTTATTAGCCTCTACACAAATAAAATTCCATTTCGCCAGGGTTAATTAAGGTGGTTTGACTCTGACGATATTCGACTGTAGAAACGATTTGGAAAACGACTATGAGCAACTGGAAAAGGGAAATAACCAGGAAAAACTGGATGATATAAACGACCAGAAAGAAGTGGATACGAGGGATGACCATGGATACGAGGGATGACCATGGATAAGAGGGATGACCATGGATACGAGGGATGACCATGGATACGAGGGATGACCATGGATACAAGGAAGTTTGGATTCGAGGAAGAACAGGCAAGATACTGGAATATGGTAGTAACTTTAAGGAAATTGAGTGGCACTTAAAGAGAAGTCGACACCTTACACTACTTAAAAGTATCAGGTGACACTTCTCACCTGCATATAACATTGACACAAACCCGACAGTAAGGTAGACAAGAAGACAGGCAGACACTTTATAATACAATGTAAACAGGTAGATAAATACATATAAACACAAGGAGGCACTCGATGTATTTTTAGATCAGTATAACTCATCGTGAACAGCTCAGTGCTAAATTTCGCAATTCATTATTAACTAAGGAAGGAGCCAGGACCTGTATGGATCACTGCGCTTACCTTTCCTTCAATTTTTTTTTCCCCAAAAATAATTTTCTAACATTTTTCAAAGTGTACTCAACCCCACAGTATTTTTTTCCTTCTCCAAACCCGATTTACATTTTCTTCCAAAAATTTTTAAGGGTTGGAGGGTAAGATGGTGTGGGGTATTGCTGGGGAATGTGAGGAGAGTGGAAACAGAAGAAGAGGGAATGTCAGTTGAGAGAGAGAAGGAAGTGAGATCTGAAGAGTGCTGTCACCTTTGAGATCCTTTCGTGATCTTGACAATAAAAACTAAATACGAAAGTACACTAAGAACAACCACGATAAAACTATGTAACAAACAAAAATTACCAGCATTAACCCAAAAAAGATAAACCCCAATATCAATTGCAGCCTCCAAAACTAAGGTTGTTATATGGGATATGATTTTTATCCTATTGTTAATTTATATATGCCACTATTTCATGTATTCCTCAATTGAGACAAACATCCTCGTAACTACAATAGCTCAGTCTTGATTAACAAAACAAAGCGAGGCGTGTAGCTGTGGGTTTTGTGGTCTGTCCCCAGTACTGGGATCAGCTCATCGTGATACAGGTAGCTGTGGCAGTTACGATTGGCCAAGAAAAGGGTGGAGGTGGGAGAAGAATTCTAACAGGGTTAGGCACGTGGGAAACAGTGTATGCAGGCATGCATGCATTAGCTCTCATTCAATCTATCTGGATCATTTGCTCATTCTAACTAGTAATGTTATTAACTCATTCGCGTTATGGCCCGTGCTCAAGTCTCCAGAACTCAGGTTAAGTACCCTCGTTTATTTCTGAAAGTGGTTGTCTTGTCATAACGTCGCTGTCCCAGAGTGTTGTTGTAAGTGTAGGATAACTAAGTTACTGTATCTAGTGGACAGCTTCAACCCTCTCCCTACTGCATTTTAATACAAAATTACGAGTCTACGCTCACAAGATACCGACGCATTACAAAGAAAAGAACCATAATATAATGAGATAAAATAATCTCACTCTGAACTATATCCAGAATTCGATCTAAGCAAAAAGGCTACAAGTTATACGTCGGAGGCATCATGATGTGGCAAGGTCAGCTGTGGCTGAAGAGGCATCATGATGTGACAAGGTCAGCGGTGGCTGAAGAGGCATCATGGTGTGGCAAGGTCAGCGGTGGCTGAAGAGGCATCATGATGTGGCAAGGTCAGCGGTGGCTGAAGAGGCATCATGATGTGGCAAGGTCAGCGGTGGCTGAAGAGGCATCATGGTGTGGCAAGGTCAGCGGTGGCTGAAGAGGCATCATGGTGTGGCAAGGTCAGCTGTGGCTGAAGAGGCATCATGGTGTGGCAAGGTCAGCGGTGGCATTATCAGTAGCAGTGTTGTCAGTGGCATCAGCAATGGCAGTATCAGTGTTGTCAGCGGCATCAGAAGTGACAGTAGCAGTGTTGTCAGTGGCATCAGCAGTGACAGTAGCAGTGTTGTCAGCGGCATCAGCAGTGACAGTAGCAGTGTTGTCAGCGGCATCAGCAGTGACAGTAGCAGTGTTGTCAGCGGCATCAGCAGTGACAGTAGCAGTGTTGTCAGCGGCATCAGCAGTGACAGTAGCAGTGTTGTCAGCGGCATCAGCAGTGACAGTAGCAGTGTTGTCAGTGGCATCAGCAGCAATGGAACAAATCCATGTATCACTGTCCAAGGCATATGCAAAACTGGTTCCAGGCAGAGGCTCTGAGTCACCATATGTAGACATGAGCAATGGTAAGCTCACTGATAAAGGTTTCAGCAACGAAGGTGTCAGTGGTGGCGGCGGCGGCGTCAACAACTTCAGTGGTGGTAACTTCAGAAGAAGCGTCAGACCATTACCTGCAATTCAAAATATATAAATAAAAAGTTTCAAGTCATACGAGACAAAGTACAGTGGTTTTTGACCAAAGAAAAAAAGTCCCCTGCTATTTAAGCCTAAAAAAATTGGAAAAGGATTCTGAGTTGTTTCTCAGGAAAAGCCGTTCAAACCTTACCACCGCGGTAAGGTGACTAGCATCGTGGAGAGGGAGGAGGAAGAGGAGGGGAGGGAGAGGAGGAGGAGGGGATGGAGGTAGAGGAGGGGAAGGAGGGAGGGAGGGAGCGAGGGGAGAAGAAGAGAGAGAGATAGTCGGTGATAAAGGAAAAAGAGTTATCTCTCTTAGTGTTATGTACGACACCATGATGGTTATGAAGACTGCCTCGCCTCTGATGAAGTAACCCCCACCCCTGGGGGAGGGACGAGGGATATTGTAGGAGAGGGAGACTGGGGAAGGAGGGAGACGACTGAGAAAGACAGAGGAGGGAGATTGGGGGAGGACACTGGGTATAGAGGAGTTAGAAAACTGGGATGGGGAAAAGGAGGCGTAAACCGGTGGATGGAGAGAGGAAAGTGGATAAGGAGGGACACGTAGGTGTATATTGAAAAGCAGAGTTAACAAACAATTTTAACCATGATATTCATTATCAGTGATCTAAAATTAGTTGGAAATTGCTACTCTGGTCTCGCAAGCATTTTGGTTGTTGACCAGTGATTTAGTATTGTTTCTGATTTATATGAATGCCATTCCTGATGGGTTTGATTCTGATAGGCTCCAACGTATCTTGCAATCTGTTGAGTGTCAAACTGAAACATTGGTCGGATAAGTAGTTGCTTGAATTCAGCCGCCAACAAATGCAAAGTTATGAAGATTGGGGATGGGGCAGGAAGACCGGACACAAATTATATACTTATGGGGACAGAGGTTGCAGACTTCACTCGAAGAGAAAGACTTCGGGGTGAGCATAGTGCCTAGAACGTTGCCAGAGGTTCACTTCAACCGAATAATATCTGCACCCAATGCTCGTCTGGTAAATCTTAGAGAAGCCTTCAGGAATCTCAACAAAGATTCATTCCAGGCCCTTTATACAACATAAATCAGGCCTAAACGGTGGCCCGTGGCCTGGTGGCAAAAGCTCTCGCTTCACACGGTGAGTGTCCGGGTTCGATTCCCGGCGAGGGTGGAAACATTGGGCGTGTTTCCTTACACCGGTTGCCCATGTTCGGCCATCAGTAAAAATAAGTACCTGGGTGTTAGTCGACTGACGTAGGTCGCATCCTGGGACAAAATTGAGTTAATTTGCCCGAAATGCTCTGCATAACAAGCGGCTTTCTATATAGTAGTTTGTCATTGATGTTAGCTAGGCCTGTATACCTTGTACATGTACTTGTAGAAATAAAGATATTATTATTAAATTGGAGAATGCAGCACTGGCATGGAACTCCACACCTCGTTGCAGAAGTATGCAACGAGGTTTGCTCCAGAGATAAGTGATATAAGTTACAAGAGAGGCTAACGGAGCTGAATCTAATGGCAGTGGAGGACAGAAGACCCAGGGAAGATACGACAACATACAAAATACTCAGTGACGAAGAGGTAGACATGGGCAGACTGTTTGAGAAGCAGGGAAACACGTACTCGAGGACACAACGAGTTATAAGGATGTCAGTTAGTATTTCTACAGTCTCAGAGTGGTCGTGAAGTGGAATGAGCTCGATGAAGAAGTGGTGGAGACTGGCTCTATACATAGTTTTAAGAACAGGTGCGATAGGGCCCATGAGGCTAAAAGAGAGACCGAATCTAAAAAAAAACGACAAGGTGAGAAGCAGGGCCAGGAGCTAAGAACTCGACCACTGAAACCACATACAGGTAAACACAAGCTCCTACCCATGCACGCTGCTGTGTTCGTCTCCCCTCATATATACTGACATACAAAACAAGACGTGAACGCGCCTGCTACTGCTCTATGCAGCGCCATAAAAAAAGAAAAACAGAAATATTACAATGAAGCTTTTCCCAGACAAGAGCTGGTTGAGTGGGTGTCCCTGTGTGTGTACGTGTACTCACCTAGTTGTGGTTGCAGGGGTCGATACACAGCTCCTGGCCCCGCCTCTTCACTGGCCGCTACTCGGTCACTACTCTAGGCACTGTCGTCTGTGTGTGTGTTGTGGTTGCGGGTGTATAGTGTCTGTGTTAGGTCTTTCTGTCCATGTTTATAAACTAGCCTTGTATGTGCTGTCGTTGTGTTATGTACGTGTGTGTGTGTTAGGTACCATTTTGTCCTAGGCACATGTCCATAAGACGATAGGCCTGCTGTATATGCGTGCGTGCGTGTGTGTGTGTGTGTGTGTGCGTGTATACTCATCTATATGTGGTTACAGGGGTCGAGTCACAGCTCCTGGCCCAGTCTCTTCGTTGGTGCTCGGTATGATACTCACCCCAAGATCCTTTTCCTTGAGTGAGGTTTGCAACCTCTGACCCTTGATCTTGTTTACCTCTGGATATAACGGTTCCTGGTCTTTTTCACATCTTAAATAAAGCGGCTGCCGCTACTGTTTGCTTCTGGATGTAACCATTGCTGGTCTCTGTTGACCTCTAGATGCAACGAATACTAGCCCCTGTTAGCATCTAGACATAACGGTTGTTACCTCTGTTTGCCTCTTGATGCAGTAGGTGTTGCCCCTGTTTGCCTCTTGATGCAGTAGGTGTTGCCCCTGTTTGCCTCTTGATGCAGTAGGTGTTGCCCCTGTTTGCCTCTTGATGCAGTAGGTGTTGCCCCTGTTTGCCTCTTGATGCAGTAGGTGTTGCCCCTGTTTGCCTCTTGATGCAGTAGGTGTTGCCCCTGTTTGCCTCTTGATGCAGTAGGTGTTGCCCCTGTTTGCCTCTTGATGCAGTAGGTGTTGCCCCTGTTTGCCTCTTGATGCAGTAGGTGTTGCCCCTGTTTGCCTCTTGATGCAGTAGGTGTTGCCCCTGTTTGCCTCTTGATGCAATAGGTGTTGCCCCTGTTTGCCTCTTGATGCAATAGGTGTTGCCCCTGTTTGCCTCTTGATGCAATAGGTGTTGCCCCTGTTTGCCTCTTGATGCAATAGGTGTTGCCCCTGTTTGCCTCTTGATGCAATAGGTGTTGCCCCTGTTTGCCTCTTGATGCAATAGGTGTTGCCCCTGTTTGCCTCTTGATGCAATAGGTGTTGCCCTGTTTGCCTCTTGATGCAATAGGTGTTGCCCCTGTTTGCCTCTTGATGCAATAGGTGTTGCCCCTGTTTGCCTCTTGATGCAATAGGTGTTGCCCCTGTTTGCCTCTTGATGCAATAGGTGTTGCCCCTGTTTGCCTCTTGATGCAATAGGTGTTGCCCCTGTTTGCCTCTTGATGCAATAGGTGTTGCCCCTGTTTGCCTCTTGATGCAATAGGTGTTGCCCCTGTTTGCCTCTTGATGCAATAGGTGTTGCCCCTGTTTGCCTCTTGATGCAATAGGTGTTGCCCCTGTTTGCCTCTTGATGCAATAGGTGTTGCCCCTGTTTACCTCTTGATGCAATAGGTGTTGCCCCTGTTTGCCTCTTGATGCAATAGGTGTTGCCCCTGTTTGCCTCTTGATGCAATAGGTGTTGCCCCTGTTTACCTCTTGATGCAATAGGTGTTGCCCCTGTTTACCTCTTGATGCAACAGGTGTTGCCCCTGTTTACCTCTTGATGCAATAGGTGTTGCCCCTGTTTACCTCTTGATGCATTAGGTGTTGCCCCTGTTTACCTCTTGATGCATTAGGTGTTGCCCCTGTTTACCTCTTGATGCAATAGGTGTTGCCCCTGTTTATCTCTTGATGCAATAGGTGTTGCCCCTGTTTACCTCTTGATGCAATAGGTGTTGCCCCTGTTTACCTCTTGATGCAATAGGTGTTGCCCCTGTTTACCTCTTGATGCAATAGGTGTTGCCCCTGTTTACCTCTTGATGCAATAGGTGTTGCCCCTGTTTACCTCTTGATGCAATAGGTGTTGCCCCTGTTTACCTCTTGATGCAATAGGTGTTGCCCCTGTTTACCTCTTGATAACGGTTGGAGGTCCGTTTTATTGGAATACCTTTTACGAGAGATTATCGCAGATGTCAGTGTTTCTCGTATTTAAGAAGTCTCCTTAGAAGTTATCTGTACCCTAGTTTAGGGATCACCGCCCTCGTAAACAATCTTGATCAATCAGGCTGTGGCGCCAGCCGCATGTAGTCCAACGTAAGCAACACAGCCAGGCTGATCAGGAACTGACATTCAGGAACTTATCAAATATCATTTTGAAGACCGCCAGGGGGATGTTGATAATTCCCCTTACGCATGGTGAGTGTATATTAGAGTCTGTCCTCTTACATATACTAATCGAGTTTCTCTTATTGTATTCATGGAACATTGCTTTTCATCGGAGGCGTTTCACTGTCTACCAAACTTTTTCTTTCGTATGGAGCGCCCGCAGCGTGCTGCTTTGAGACAAATCATCAAGAATTTTCCAGGTGTAGATTACAATGCATTTTTCTCGTCCATGTTCCAAGAATACATACAATTCCAAGGAATTCAGATGTTCCCAGTAGTTGAGCTGCGTGACAATTTGTACAAACAGTGAAGATTCTCTGTACGTTGTCGAGTTATGCAATTTCTCCTGTCTTGAAAAAGGCTACTAGTATAAAGCAATATTACAGCCCAGAGAGAACTATTGACTTGAATAATATAATTGGATCGTCATCTCTTGCTATAAGTTTCTTTAAGGTTGAGATAACATTGTTGTGGTCCCTGAATGTGAAATGATCTGACATTGTCACTCTCAAGTTTCTCACACCGAGCTTCTGCTCTGGTGAAAATTTTTAAGTTTGCCTTGTACTCTTGTGTTAATGATATCTGTCCTCGCTAAACTTCATATTGTTAGCAAAGGCCCACTGGAAAACTTGGTTTATATCAACTTGAAGGTTTATATTATGCTAGGTAATGCCACTTTCAAATTTCAGTATCGTCTGCAAAAGATGATACGGCTCTATGATTTAAGTGCATGTCTATGTCGGAAATGATAATGAGAAAGAGGAATAGGGAGAGTATTATGCCGTGAGAAACTGAGCTTTTCACTGTAGCAGCCCCCAATTTCACTCTCTTTTCTTTTACTCTTTGGGTTCTATTTGTCAGGAAGTTCAATATCCATCCGCTCACTTTTCATTCCTTATGCAAGTATTTTGTGCATAATTACACCACGGTACACTTGTCAAAATCTGTTGCAAAGTCAGCGTACACTACGTGCACACCTTGCTCGTCTTCCATTACATCCAAGACCATGTTACGATGATCCATCAATTGTGAAAAGCAGGAGCGACCTGCTCTAAACCCATGTCGCTCTGGGTTGTGAAACTGTTGCAATTCCATGTGTATGACAGTCTTGCATCTTAAAGCACTTTCAAAGATTTTGATATTGAGCGATGTAACCAACCACTGGCGCTCAATACTTTTTTGCAACTGCTTGACTGGCAACCTTGTGGAGTGGGGCTATATCAGTGATTATTGATAATTGTGGGATGACTCATGTGTCCACAGAATATATAAGATAGACGTTAGTGGTTTCTTGCAGTTCTTGATGAATATGCAGTGCCACGAATCTGGGTCTGTGGCAAAGTGCATGCGCATGCTATCAACGTCTTCTTGGGTTACGTCTGAAAGTTTGGAGACTTCGGCATTGATTCGAGTCTCACTAATGAAAGACTCATTTTGGTCCTCAATTTTTAGACCGATTAGTGACTCACTGAACAGTCTTATTGTGACTCACCAATTTATTTTGACTTGGTCGAGACTAAAACCCTATGAGGAAGCTGGGTTAACAAAAGTATTTTAAAAAGCTAATTTACCGTATTTAAAATGTATTTATTAAAGCGTGGGGGCGATGACCCCCGGAGTTGACAACAAGCAGGATCACCAAGAGTGCAAGTGTATTATAATGCAATTTCTACTGTAGTTTAAGAGGGTTATAAAACATTGCCTTATAAATTAATGATTAATATTTGTTCATAATATTAAAAGTGTTTTTGGTACCTTAAGATTATAAAAAAAATCTGTCAAAAAGTAATCAGCAGTTGAAGGAGTATGACCATGTGAGAGGAAGAGCAGGGAAGCCACAGCATGGCGTAAGGACAAGTCTTCTCATTCATAAACAATGAGGCACGGGATGAGGCCAGCCATGCAGCAGCAGCAGCAGCAGTGCCTTGTAGTTACTCAGTATAGAGCAGATGCAGGGTTACCCCTCCCGTCCCTCCCAGGCGTCTGCTAAAATGTTCTCACCTGAAAGGAAGAACCAGGGCTCTGCCTGTCTTCTTTATTTTACTTAATTCTTTAAAAACGTTGCATATACTTGACTTGGAAAATTAAACTTACAGCTTTAGTCTGTAAACAAAATCGTGCAGGAAACCAACAGTTCAGAGGAGTGAGACGAAAGTGACGGAAACTTGGAGGGAGAGAAGGTCTAGTTTTAAAACAAACCAAACAAGAAAAAGTGCAAGAAATAAAGGGCGGCGGGACATGATGGGTAACACAAAGAGCCATCTCTCTAAGTTATTCCGCGGCCGGCCACCAGGGGGCCAGCAAGATGGCGGCGCGCGTCTCAATGCTGCATATTTTAGCGCCTTCAGGGCCCCGCAGCCCAAAGCGGGACTGACAACCCGTCACTTCGCGAAATGGCCAACTAAACAAGGCTCCATCTCCTCTTTCGCGCCATGTCCAGGGAGAGCGAGACAAATACGGCAGGGATATGTATAAAATTTATGTATGAATGCCGGAGGAGCACGGCTGGCGAGAGGGTACACCCCCATCATCCCCCCGACCCCCACCCAGCCTCCCGCCGCGACAACAAAAAGGAATTCTTGCATTCTTACAATTTCGTCGGTGAATATGTCCGAGAAATATAAATATATGTATAAAATTTGTGGAGGTATTATATGAAGAATAGCTAGAGCGAAGAGCGGAGGAGGGGGAGCGGGAGCAGCACTCTCCAGTTTAACAACAACACAATTGTCAGCTTGGTCACCAAAGGTTAACACACAAAACAATCTTCTCTTAAGGGTAGTGACAACCTTCAACTAAAAACCGTTTTTAAAATGTCATTGGAATATAATTTTACAAGAGGAAGGCTATTCATATTTACCTTATTAAGTGAATTTTACTGTTTACAAAATATGCATTTTCTCTCCGTAATATTCATCTCTCATGTGGAAAAATATATAAATTTTCGTAATTTTCTACACCATCACAAATTTCTGCACCATTAATTATCGCAGACACCCGACACTTAGACAACAAGAACCAAAACTTTCATCCCAAACCCAAATACTTCTATCTTCACCACTCCACACCCATCAGCACCATTTTCACCACCTCCATCAACACCTACGTCTAACAGTTTGAAACCTTGTCACCACCACCATAATATCAGCCCCTCTTCCCTCCAGTCTTCATAAACCCCATTCACCAGCAACGTCAAAATTCCTCCATATAGAGAAACTAGTATACACAACCATTACCAAGTACACACACCATCCCATATCTCTCACACCCACAACACACTAGAACAAAAGAACTGTACTCTAATAGTAAAGTAATTATTGACAGTGATAAATAATAAGCACAGCAAGACTAGGCGATAACAAGGTCTGTAGTGGAGACAACACTAATATGTCTGTCGAGGTGCTTAAGGTGAACACGATCTAGAGGCTTTTTATTAGATAGCACGACACTAGAGTAGGGAATAGATAGGGAAGAGCGACAGGAAATAACTTGGGCACAGCGGATAGGGACAAGATTAGTGAGATGAATGAGTCTACGAACGACAACAATGAAGGGGAAACCGATAGATGAATAGATCAAGAAGAATGGAACGAAGAGCAACCAGTGGATGGACCAATGGATGCATGGATTAAAGACGATTGAGACTACGAGTGGCAATTTTGTTGTAAGGCGATGGATGTATGAACTAAGGTGAATGGCTCTACGAACGACCACACTGGGCAAAACACAGTGGATGCATAGATTACAATGATTGGAAATGTTGGACAAAAATTAAAAAGGGAGAAGGAAAAGGTTATATAAGACATCGTACGGAAATAAAGGGACGAGATAAGGTGAAAGAAACTTAAGATGATAATTAAACGGAGAAAAGTAAAGAAGAAACAAATAGCTGTCGAATGAAGACTATCAAGGCACATGAAATAATTACGACGAGGAAGTAGAAGCTGGGCGATGGATCGAAAAAAAAGAAAAACAAAAACAAAAAAGATGAAAATCAGAAGACTAGCAAACCCTGGGGCTTTAAGACTATCATAAACAGCAGGTACCATCAGAGAAAGTAGTTAGAAGTGAACAGAGAGGATCCGAATATGTTGTCCACCATTATATGCCACGACCTTTCAATTCTAAAGCCATGTTTGCGTGCTGTGATGAATTTAGTACTTTTAAGATGTTTAGTAAATCTCATTTCTATAATCTTTTCTAACAACTTAGGTGCTACAGTGACACTATAACTCTACTAAAAATTCTATGATATGTAGCATGACATATGTTGTATTGACTAGCAATAACGGACATTTACTGAAATGACTTATATGCAAGTGTTTCTCTCTTATCTTTAAGAGCGTACAAGAAGTAATTTTTATAGTGACTCCAAGTAGCATTTTTAATAGCATCAATTACAACTCAAAAAGTCCTAAATTATTCAATGCAAAATGTACAAGCAACTGTCTTGTGATGGTAATTCACAATCTTTACTTACATGGCTCAATGTTACTTGCCTTTAAAATGTTAATTGTTTGTATTGTTCCCACAATGACCACCGCAAGAGCACAGCTGAGTACAGGATAAACTGGCCTTGTTGTATTTAATTAGTTTCCAACGAACCTTTGATGCTTCTGGCAAAGTGCTCTGAGGGGTAACATCTATGTATCTCTCTCTCTGACAGAGCCCTAGTTTGAAGATGTCAGTGCAGGACCAGGGTCTGCCCCCAGATATGGCCGGCCTGGTATACAGCCTGCTTCACATGCCTCTGCTTCACATGCCTCTGCTTCACATGCCTCTGCTTCACATGCCTCTGCTTCACATGCCTCTGCTTCACATGCCTCTGCTTCACATGCCTCTGCTTCAAGGTATTCTGTTTTAGTTGAAGACTGCTGAACGTAAGGAGACGCTTCCTTGCCTCACTAAGTGTCGACACAAGGCAGTAGAGAAGTGCAACAAATATGTCAAGCTCTTCCATGTCCTTGTCATTAATGTGATCCATTTAACAACTCGGGCAACAGACCAGCTCTAAAAAATTGAAGCTGACCAGAAAATTCCACAGATTCCATTTTTAATAAACTAAACTTATTAGGTACTATCCTTCCCGTAAAATGGATGAGCCATTAAATATTGAAGTCATTCGAAAGAGGCATACTCAAATAAGGTGATGCAGGGGGAAAATTCCACTGTTTTACAGAAAATTGGCAAATGCTCACCTACACACTTCAGTAACTCTCTAAGTGTTCTCTTAAGTAAGATATACAAGTAATGATCATTTGAATCCAATCAGAAGAGGCGAAAAGGAAGGAATCCATGGAGTGTGATGTAATATTATATTTGGTACTATGCATTTGGTGTGGGGAAGTTTCTTGAAGCTGTTTCGGTATTGGGAAGTTCTTATGTATAAGGTAATATACAAGTCATGTGTTTGTATACGCAGATTTCAATAAAATATAAAAAAAAAAAAAGAGGCTTTTCTCAAGTTATTGGACCCATTTCAAGAATCCTTGAATAAGCTTTACAACACTGAACATAAGGTACCTGCACATGCTTACAGCTCCATGAATTCTGGCCTACTGTCAGTAAACCAGCAATGAAAATTTGAAGCCGATCAGTTAGGCACTCTGAAGTTATAAATGAAGTATAAATGAAACTTTGGTAAAAAAAATAAGACAGTCACGGAAAGGTGTCCCTTCGTGATTTCCCAAATATCAGTGCTTAAAGTGTCGAAAAACTCAAAATTTTCAGGAGTTTAAGTTTATATCACAGAGCCCTGTAGATTAAACTTACTGACACTCACATAACTTATTACTCTATTAAAAGACACACAGTTGACCATAGCATTAAAAAATATATTTAAAATTCAGCCTAGTATTTAAAATTAGCAAAAATAGCAAATTAGAGAATACAAAGCCACTACAATATTGATACACACTAATGTTGAAGCCGACCAGAATCATTATCATGTTATCACAACAATTTTAATTTTAAGCGCTTAACTCGAGTGGTGGACGCTTGATCCTCCGTCCCCTGAACGCCAGACAGACGAACTCACGTGATCAGAATGATTCTATGTACAGTATACTGGCAAATTTGTATCTACACAGAATAAACCTACTGGGTATTATATCATGTAAGATACACCAGCCAAGAATATTTAGCACAAGAATATGTTAATTAACGTGAAAAAAACAACCTATTTTACACGTAAAACTGACAAATGTTCACTTGAACAAAACTCATCTTGTAGGATACATCAGTGCTGAATGTTTGAAGTCAATTAAATAAGACTTTCTAAAGTTTTCATTGACCAGAAGGCTTCTGCACACGCCAATAGTTGGACGACTCCTTCCCCTAATTATAGTAACCCAAAGTTCAAAATTTTGAAGCCACTCGAATAAGACACCTCAAGCTATAAACCAAACTAAGGAGGGAAAAACAAAAACTGAAGCACTCACTGAAAGGTAGTCTTTTGGGAAATACCTAATAACAACACGAACCTTCTATTCAGGAAAATAAGCTCTGAAAGTTTGAAGTCGACCAAAAGAATCGTTCTCATGTTACCGCACGAAATCTAATTCCACTTTTTTCTATTTTAACTATGCTAGTATAGTGGCCCATTTGCACTTCCACAGCCTTTTAAAAAAAGTAAATCAGCTATTTATGATTCAATTCATTCAGGGGAGACAGTCACGATATTTCAGAGGAAACACCGCCACTATATTTTAAAAATTAAATTGGCAAATTGGTACCTACATACAGTACTTCAAAAAACACTCCCAAGCGTCTTGTAAGATACACCAGTGTTGAAAGTTTAAGGATAAGAGGAGACTTTTTCAAGTTATGGATTGGTAACTCAAACCTGGAATGTCTGTATACCATTGATTAGAGGGTATCTGGAGACGCCTGAAGCTTGCCCTCGTTACAGTACACCAGAGTGGAAAATCTGAAGCCGATATGATGAAATATTCTCAAGTTATAAAACCTTGGAGGAAAAAACTTAAGGTAGACTTAAGGTACCCATTCGGATCTAAAAAAAAAAAAAAAAAATAGGCAGCTACTATGCAGGGATACCTAATAATATGACGTAGAATTAAGACGGTTCAATTCCATTGTCCTTTACAATAGTAATTACATTACCCAATAAATTTTTAAACTAAAATTGGTACATAAACAGCCCAAAAACCATCCGGACCTTCCTGTAAGAAACACTAGCGTTGAAAGTTTGAAGCCGATCTGAACAGGTGTCCTCAAGTCATCAAACGGAAACCTTGGAGGAAGAAGTAAAATCAGACAACCAAATATAGGTATACCCTCACGGGGGATACCTACCTAGCCGCTTACCTAGCAAAAAAAAAAACTGAAACATGAATGAATTAATCAAATATTGAAAGATTCAAGTCAATTTAAAAAGGATAAAAATATAGACGAAGAGACGACAGAAGAAGATTAAGGCTAAGAAGAATCCTTTATGCAAGCCAATCTCGTCCCTTGAGCCACCCATCATAATGTCTGGTATTGTTTACGTTGGTCAAACTAGAGGGACTGGGGGAGAGAGAAAGGGGGAAGAAGTAGGGAAGAGAAGCAGCGGAGGAGTCGCGAAAAGGGAGATTATGAATATGGAGGCGAGAGGGAAAAATATCAAGAGAGAAAAGCATGGAGAGGTAGTGGCGAAAACGTAAAAAAAGGACAAGAGAGGAGAAAAGGGAGTAAGGAAGAAAAGCAATACAGTGGGAGAAAAAAGGGGGGCAAAGATAGGGATAGGATAATGAGCGAAGGAGAACTGAAAGGAAAAACAGTGGAGGAGGATTACAAGGGTAGGTGAAGAGAAAGAAAGGCAGTAGAAAACATGAAAGAGGAAAAATGAAAAAAAAAGAGGAGGAGGAGGAGGAGAGGTAGAGGGAACACAGCAGGTACTAGCAGTAATATACAAGTATTCACTCAGTCCACCTGCAGGACAACAACAGCAACAACACAAGGGTAAAAGAAGAATGGCGTATAGATGTTGAAAAAATGGTTATGAGAGGGAGGGAGGTGAGGAGGCAAGAGGTAAGCCAGGGTATCAGGGGGATAAAACGATTTGAATGACGCATATATGAGGTTGTGGACAGTGTAGTTGCCTGTTATATCACAATTACAACCATCCTCAACCACAGCCTCCCCAACCAAAGTCTCCCTCATCCACACCCTCCCCAACCAAAGTCCCCCTCAACCATAGCCTCCCCAACCAAAGTCTCACTCAACCACACCCTCCCCAACCAGTCTCCCTCAACCATAGTCTCCCCAACCACAGTCTCCCAACCAAGGAATAGTATAAAACAAAATCAGTTAGCCTAGGAGTACAAAGCCAGCCACTTATAAAACAAAGACTATGTACACTGTTAACGGTAGCTTGGTTTGCCCAAGGAAATTTTGCAGCTGTAGACGGCTTTGTGAGCCTTCCTGGCTTATCTTAGCGCCTTAAGCCAGAGTATTGTCTAGAGGCAGCAGGAGCAGAGGCAAGTCCTCCCCGAGGGCTTGAGAGCGGGCCTTCCCGGGCCGGACTGGTGAAAGCCCAAACGCACCATAACTTAAAATGATCGTCTTTATGGTGATTCTGACTCCCAGTTTGACAAGGAGTGCATCATTCTGGCAAGTTACGATCACTTACGTGTTATGGTGCGCATGAATCTCAAACAAGATGGATAGTATGCTTTTTATTTTGCAGGATATAGGAGTCGGCTCTGAATTTATTCATGAAAAGAGGATGATTTTGACGCGGCCCCGTGTTCTGGAATTCTGTTCTCTGATTAAACCGTCTCCATTACGGGTCGGCAGAGAAATGCTGATTTTTTTTTTTTGTCGTGTAATATTTTGTTTTGAAGGATAATTTCAATGCAGCGAGTTTTGCTCATTTACTTCCTGACTGCCATGCTTTAAAATTAATGCAGTTAATCACTATAAAGCAATTTATTTGGGTAAGAATGTCACTCCAAATGTTTATATTTCATGATCTGTAAATTAATTCATTCAAGCTCTTCTAAAACCTACCAGCGCAAGCGCGCTAAATGTGCGCGCGCACTTTTCCATTTGTGTAAACAACCCGTCCTCCTAAATTATAAAATAATTTCTCACACAATATTTTAAGCAAATTTCTTCATTTACGTTGGTTTCATTATAATAGGTTAGACTGTCGGCTATTAATAAAAAATTACTAGTAACATACCACAAAGTCAATACTGAAATATTACATTTAGAAAGATGAAGACAGAGCAGCAACCCACCTGTGGGCACTCCACAATACAGTCTCAGACAAGCACTGTTTAAGACTCGTCAACAGTCACCAGTCCCACTGGTGACTGATTTTGACTAAGATGATGTGCTGAATAGTCTAGGCTCCGCTTCTCGATAACTCGAGAATTTATCTACAATCATGGCTTCCTACTCCCTACAGTACCATCCCTGTTCTTTTAACTAGGTATATGTGTCTAAACTATTTCCTCATCCTGATAGTTACACTTGTTAACCACTCTCAGACTGTAGTAGTCATCCTGATAGTTACACTTGTTAACCACTCTCAAACAGTAACAATTAACCTGATAGTTACACTTGTTAGCCACTCTCAAACTGTAGTAGTCATCCTGATAGTTACACTTGTTAACCACTCTCAGTAACAGTCATCCTGATAGTTACACTTGTTAACCACTCTCAGACTGTATTAGTCATCCTGATAGTTACACTTGTTAACCACTCTCAGACTGTAGTAATCCTGATAGTTACACTTGCTAACCCCTCTCAGTAACAGTCATCCTGATAGTTACACTTGTTAACCACTCTCAGACTGTATTAGTTATCCTGATAGTTACACTTGCTAACCACTCACAGACTGTATTAGTCATCCTGATAGTTACACTTGTTAACCACTCTCAGACTGTATTAGTCATCCTGATAGTTACACTTGTTAACCACTCACAGACTGTATTAGTCATCCTGATAGTTACACTTGTTAACCACTCACAGACTGTATTAGTCATCCTGATAGTTACACTTGCTAACCACTCTCAGACTGTATTAGTCATCCTGATAGTTACACTTGTTAACCACTCTCAGACTGTATTAGTTATCCTGATAGTTACACTTGTTAACCACTCTCAGACTGTATTAGTCATCCTGATAGTTACACTTGCTAACCACTCACAGACTGTATTAGTCATCCTGATAGTTACACTTGTTAACCACTCACAGACTGTAGTCATCCTGATAGTTACACTTGTTAACCACTCTCAGACTGTAGTAGTTATCCTGATAGTTACACTTGCTAACCACTCTTCTCTATTACAAGGTATATTTTCCTTCATCTGTCTAATTAGTATTCTCACAATTTTGTATTCACTAATTTGTATCTGCCGGGGTCGTGACACAGCTCTAGGTCTTGGCTCTTTAAATATATTAAGAGTATCAATTCATGAGAGAGTCTGAGCAAGTGTTTTATAAATGTACTCACCTATCTGTGGTTGCAGGGGTCGATACATAGCTCCTGGCCCCGCCTCTTCACTGATCGCTACTAGGTCCTCTCTTTCCCTTCTCCATAAGCTTCATCATACCTCGTCCTAAAAATATGTATGGTTCCTACCTCCACTACATCACTTGCCAGACTATTCCACTTCCCGACAACTTTATGACTAAAGAAATACTTCCTAACATCTCTGACTCATCTGAGTCTTCAACTTCCAATTGTGATCCCTTATTTCTGTGTCCCATCTCTGGAACATCCTGTCTCCGTCCACCTTATCAATTCCTCGCAGTATTTTGTATATAATTGTGCCTCCCCTAATCCTCCTGTCCTCCAGTTTCGTCAGGCCGATTTCCTTTAACCTTTCTTCGTAGGACATTCCCCTTAGCTCTGGAACTAACCTTGTTGCAAACCTTTGTGGGTGTGTGTGTACTCGCCGAGTTGAATGCACCTGGTTATGTTTGCAGGAATCAAGACTCAGACCCTGGCGTCAAGTCTGATGAGCTTCTGTATTTTAGGATATTGATCTCTTTGATATGTCCTAAGTTATTAATTTCATTAAAGCTATCTGAATATTAGTTTCCAAATGATGGCCTGTGAGTGCCTCTTCTGATTCCCTTCAAATCTTTAACGCTAATTAACTTTATCAATTTATGACTCACTCTGTACTGTTCAAATCACGTGTACTGAGGCACTGGGGTTATAAAATACGGTTATAATTACTTTTCGGATCATGCAACAAACGAAATACATCTAGTTTGTTCCATGACATCAGCAGTGATACATAGGCATTGATCTTCTCTTGCAGAGGTTATTTACGAAGATTAAGAAAAGTAATAGTCCAAGTGTCAATCCTTGAAGCATCCCAGTCTGTTTCCTCCCTTACCACTATTCCCTGTCTTGTGTCTGTTAGGTGCTCACTGATCCATTTGAGAACTTTTCCTTGTGTCCCTGTCTCTTCTTTCAATTTCACTCCAATGTGGAAGCTTATCAAATGTTTTCCTGTAGCCCCAAGAAAATGCAGTCGTCCTATTTTTGTCTCTCTTCTCTAATTTCTTTTATTCTGGCATAGAATTCTAGGAAGTTCGTAAGGCAGGACACCTCTTCCTAAATCTGTACTGGTTTTCTCATCTCCAGATGCACCACCAATCTCTTTCTGATTGTAATTATCTTTTCCAGCAATTTACAGAGAATATATATTAATGATACTGTGCTCATTTGTCCTGTGTTTAATGAGTTGTTATATGCAGTTGCAATAGATTTATTTTTTCTGCCTCTTTCTTTCTGTACTCATGGAGAGAGTGTGTCAGGTCCCACAGCTTCGTGGTATCCAGTTCTCTCTGCATCTTCATCACTTCCTTTTGGTGTTTGGTTTTTAATTTTCAAAGCCGGTGTTTCTTAGTGGAAGGTTTGGATTAGCTTTGGGCTGTGTTGGTGCAATTTGGCATCTTAATTGAAGAAACTGGGATAGTTTCCTTGCGATACCTTATGAATGCCTTTTCTGATTGGCATCAGATTTTAAGCGCTAATATATATCTGCGTTAGGAACGTATGCCGCACTCTGGACTATCCCTTGCACGTGTAGTAACAGAGGAAGTTGGACGAAATATAGGAATACCTTTCTCGAATAACGCAGCGACCGAAACTACTACTACTACTACTACTGCTGCTTCTGCTGCTGCTGCTGCTGCTACTTCTGTTGAAATATGCGTGTGCAACAAACTGTATATCTATCCGTCTATTTTTTTCCTCTCCCTCTCTCTGCGTGCTCTTCTACCACCTCTAACTCTTTCCATCTCTTCCCTTCCCACCCCCTCCCTCACTTCATCCCCCCCCCTCGCACTCAGTTAAGCTACATAAAGTTTAGTCTTATTGAGGCTTGGTGCAACAAAGAACTATGCCACACCACTGAACAAGAGCTCTATACTGAGAATGCTCCCTCCCCCTCAGGTTACTCCCTTGTTTCCCCCCTCCCTCAGGTTATCTCCCTCCTCCCTCAGGTTATCCTCCCTCCTCAGGTTATCTTCCTCCTCGGTATCTCCCTCCTCAGGTTATCTCCTCCTCAGGTTATCTCCCTCCCTCAGGTTATCCTCCCTCCCTCAGGTTATCCTCCCTCCCTCAGGTTATCCTCCCTCCCTCAGGTTATCCTCCCTCCCTCAGGTTATCCTCCCTCCCTCAGGTTATCCTCCCTCCCTCAGGTTATCCTCCCTCCCTCAGGTTATCCTCCTCCCTCAGGTTATCCTCCCTCCTAGGTTATCCTCCTCCCTCAGGTTATCCTCCCTCCTCAGGTTATCCTCCCTCCCTTAGGTTATCCTCCTCCTCAGGTTATCCTCCCTCCTCAGGTTATCCTCCCTCCCTCAGGTTATCCTCCCTCCCTCAGGTTATCCTCCCTCCCTCAGGTTATCCTCCTCAGGTTATCCTCCTCCTCAGGTTATCTCCTCCTCAGGTTATCCTCCTCCTCAGGTTATCCTCCCTCCCTCAGGTTATCCTCCCTCCCTCAGGTTATCCTCCTCAATCAGGTTATCCTCCTCATCAGGTTATCCTCCCTCCTCAGGTTATCCTCCCTCCCTCAGGTTATCCTCCCTCCCTCAGGTTATCCTCCCCTCAGGTTATCCTCCCTCCCTCAGGTTATCCTCCCCCTCAGGTTATCCTCCCTCTCTCAGGTTATCCTCCCTCCCTCAGGTTATCCTCCCTCCCTCAGGTTATCCTCCCTCCCTCAGGTTATCCTCCCTCCCTCAGGTTATCCTCCCTCCCTCAGGTTATCCTCCCACCCTCAGGTTATCCTCCCTCCCTCAGGTTATCCTCCCTCTCCCAGTTTGCTCTCCCTCACTTTCTCCTCTACCGTCCCTACTAAGCTCATGTTTACTATCGTTACACTCCCCTACATTCTTTTTCCTTATCCCTCTTTATTTATTCCTTCCTCTCCTCTCTCTCTCTTCCTTCCCTCCTCTACCTCCCCTCTTCTCCCTCCCTTTCCTTTTTTTATCTTTTTCCTAGCTTTACCCATTCAGTCACTCCATTCCTCCTCTACCTTCACTCCCATCCTTTTATTCCCCTTTCTCCCTCTCCTCTCAATCTCCCTTCTCTTTTTCTCTCCCCCCTCTTCTTTCCCTTCACCTTTCTTCTTTTCCCTACCCCTCCTCTCTTTTTTCCCTTCCTTAAGGCCTCCTGCCTCCCTCCCCCACCGTACATGGAGCCCTCCCAGATAAGTGGTCAACTACGCCTCGGTCATCAATCAAAGCTGTTCCAGCCATCACAACTTGCTTGAACAACACCAGCAGACAAAACAAATCACAAGTGACATTACTCCCCCATACCCCTCTTTTCACTCCATCCAATCAACCCTCCCTCCCTCCCTCTCCACGTATATCCCTGGTAAGAGCATTAGACTCTCACTCGCAAGGTCCCGGATTCGATTCCCTGGCACGGAAAAACATTTGATGCCCCTGCCCACCTAGCCGTAAAAATTAGCAGACTGTTGTAGGTCACATCCAGGAAAAAACCGTGTTAGAAAACCCTAGTCCTGCTGGAGTGTCCCACCCTGTGTAAGACAATACTTCAGTCCTGTGTGTAACACTCAGTACCTGCTGGAGGAATTCAGGTGTTGGGTAAATGGTATCTGTGTACCTAACGATGTTAATAAGAACTCCATATATCTCTCTCTCTCTTTCTTTCCCACTACTTCTTCCCCTCAACTCTCCTCATCAACACTTTTCTCACTGTTACTCACACACATCATTCTTACACATTTTCCTCCCTCAATACTCTCTACCACACTTCTTTCTTCTCCCCCTACTTTCTAGCCCCTGCTTCCCCTTCCCCACTAATACTGGCACCTAGTCACCTAGTTGTTATGGCTTTCTTAATTCAGGTGGTGTGGCCAGCGGCTCCCTCCTGCACCAACTCCGTCAAAAGAGAAAGCTGCTAGAAATTCGGCAGCTTCATTGGTTCTCTTATTGCCCTAATAAGGTGAGGCCGGCGCAAGACGCCAGTTGATTGGTCTTCATTAATCTCGGCAGGGCGATGCTGCCCGCTGATTGGTTGCCACGCACGCTCCGCCCACCAATTAGGCCACGTCTTTGAGGTCGCTGGATTAATTCTGGTAGGAAGCCGGATTACCTCTCTATTGAGCGAGTGACCAGCGGCCGGCCGGCTCAGGCTGAGGGGAAGAGAAGCCGGATCGCTGGCTAGCCCCAGGGAAAAATCAAAGAGGGGGAGACGGCTGCTTGATCAGAGGGGAGCACCGACCCCCTCCTTCCCCCTAACTGTATACCCCTACTCCGTGGCACCCCCCGCCCTCCCAAGACTCAACCTCTCAATTTCTTTTGCCCCCAGACACAAACAAAAGACAGAAAAAAAAGCAAAACACCAAAAAAAAGCACACCAACACCATACATTCACAGAAACACACCAAACATACACTCATCAAAATACACACAATCACAACATCACAGGTGTTAAGCCCCCAAAAACCCAAAAAAATTAAAAAATGAATTTTTTAAAGCCCAAAAAATGACGGGACTGAAACCACAACACTTGACTGTGACGTACAAAATAATCAGGGAATTAGACAGAGGGTCCAAAGGAAAATACCTTGCTGGAGTTGGAGCCCAAAACCGGACCATAATCTTGTTGTCTCGGGTAGGACAAGGTAATGGAGGCAAAACACCATACACAGCATTAATACCAGGTACAATAAAGGCATATGGTCTCAGTCAGCCCTTAGTTAAG